>OZ035830.1:42990305-42997805 GCA_964034765.1 Knipowitschia caucasica
CTGTCATAACTTTTTTTACGTTTGTATGTAATGGCTGAGAAAGAGAAACTAGATTCATTTAATACAAAACTTGTCTAAATACCTCGATTTATTCCATGTTATTTCTATTCTATGTTATTGCACCAACGAAAACAATCAACCCAATTGTAAAAGTACTCATCAAACATTATAAAAAACAACATATTTCTGATTTGGATGCAGTAGTAAAGTCTCCCGTGCTAACAGCAGCTAACAGCAGTAGCCTCGGTCTATATGTATTCATGATGTATTGATCAGAATGGGGCAGTGCGTGTCAATAAAAACATTAAAAACATGAATAAAATCTAAATTAAATCAATGTAGTTCAATTCATTCTCTTCATGTGTTGCTACTTCAAAACGTGACTGCCTCCCCCTCCCCAGACGCTTCCAAGTCATTTGTCATCGTCTGACCTACATGTACAAGTCTCGCAGAGGAAATATAGACCAGTGCAAAGGAGTACAAGTAACTATATTTGCAGTAGTAGTAGTAGTAATAGTAGTAGTAGTATTCATAGTAGCAGTAGTAGCCTAGAAGTATTAATATCAATAGTAGTAGTAAAAGTAGTAATACTAATAGTAGAGTACCAGCAGTACTCTACTATTAGTAGTTGTCATAGTTGTCATAGTCGTAGTAGTAGCATTTGTAGCAGTAGTAGCAGTAGTATTAGTAGTATTAGTAGTAGCAGCAGTGTGAGACAGGCCTCCTCTCTGACAATGTTTAAAACCAGGTTAAAGACAGTTCTGTTTAACTGTGCTACAACTGAGGGATTTTATATTTTTATCTTTCGTTTTAATGTTCTGTGATTATTTATGATTTTAATGCTTTCTTGTTCAGCACTTTGAATTGCCTTGTGTATGAATTGTGCTATACAAATAAACTTGCCTTGCCTTGCCTTGCAGTAGTAGTATTATTAGTAGCAGTAGCAGTAGTAGCAGTAGTATTAGCAGTAGCAGTAGTATTAGCAGTAGTAGTAGCAGTAGTAGCAGTAGTATTAGCAGTAGTAGCAGTAGTATTAGCAGTAGTAGCAGTAGTATTAGCAGTAGTAGTAGCAGTAGTATTAGCAGTAGTATTAGCAGCAGTAGTATTAGCAGTAGCAGTAATATTAGCAGTAGTAGCAGCAGTAGTAGTAGTAGTAGTAGCAGTAGTATTAGCAGTAGTAGCAGTAGTATTAGCAGTAGTAGTAGCAGTAGTATTAGCAGTAGTATTAGCAGCAGTAGTATTAGCAGTAGCAGTAATATTAGCAGTAGTAGCAGCAGTAGTAGCAGTAGTATTAGCAGTAGTATTAGCAGCAGTAGTATTAGCAGTAGCAGTAATATTAGCAGTAGTAGCAGCAGTAGTAGTAGTAGTATTAGCAGTAGTAGCAGCAGTAGTAGTAGTAGTAGTAGCAGTAGTATTAGCAGTAGTAGTAGCAGCAGTAGTATTAGCAGTAGCAGTAATATTAGCAGTAGTAGCAGCAGTAGTAGTAGTAGTAGTAGCAGTAGTAGCGTGGCAGTAGTCATGTGTTAAGTCAGATTGTGGTGTAGCATCTTCAGCCTCCACTTCCACCTCATCAGAGTTAGCATTAGCATTAGCATTAGCATGCCGCACACGTCCCTGGCACATGTGCGCCTCCTTCACCTTCGTCTCCGTCTCTCAGTCTCTGCCTTTCACCTACTTTCAGAAGCATTCGCCCCATTCCTGCCTCCCCCGCCTCCCCCGCCTCCCCCGCCTCCCCCGTCGCTGGTCATTAAATCCGAGGGCGTCCGATTGATTTGTCGCCTTCCTTTCGTCCGTTCTCGTCCCTCGCTCGTATCGGCGTAGCTTTCTCACAGCTGTCAATCAATAGCATTAGCCGCAGGCAGAGTGCGCGCCGTGCTACACGCCACACACGTGTAAACAGCAGACATGAAAGGTTAACCACATACGCTTTTCTAATTTACCGCCTTCTACAAAGTCATTGCAGTATTTTGACATGTGATGATCCAATCTGGCTCATTTAAATAACCATCTCCGAAGGAATGTGTGCCGTTGGGATAGCGTAGCGGCGTTAGCAACGGCGTTAGCATCAATTAGCCACGTTGGAGATTGAAGCAACAAGAGAACATTGCCAATTTTGCAAACCCATGAATAATAATACAAAAGAAAAATGGATTCATAGTTGCGCCAGCTGCATGTTAAAGCCAGATCCTGTCAGACCTCTGAAGCTAAACAGGGCAGGGCCTGGTTAGTGCTGTGATGGGAGACCTCTGAACAGCGGGTGCCACAGTGGGGCGGCTGCGGCTGTAAAACTGTGGTTGTGTCCTTTGGCAAGACACTTCCCCCACATTAGAATGAGTCTGGTGTGTGTGTGAGTGGTTGGTGGTGGTGGGAGGAGGGGCTGATGGCACAGACTGGTTGCCTCGCTTCTGTCAGTGTGCCCCAGGGCAGCTGTGGCTACAGCAGTAGTTGTAGTAAAAGTTTATAAAACAGATGCAGTATTATTGTTGTTATTATTAGTTGATTTTGGAATGATCTGAACCAAAACGTGACCCTCCCCCTCCCCAGACGCTTCCAAGTCATTTGTCATCGCGGCAAATCACTTGGAAAACCAAAACTTGATAATATCTGGAATGTTGTTTAGGTTTCTTTCTTTGCTAACGCAGCTGTAATCTTCCCCTGATCCAAACTATATTATTGCAATTATTATTCATTCAAATATTCACTCAAATTTTCTGATGACAACATTGTTATATTTTATTAAAACTATTTTGGTCAAAAGACTTCATTCTGTAGTTATTGTAGTATTTATCAGAAGTTGCACATATCATTCAACAATAAATCCACCAACCTGAAAGAGCAGTCAGCCAACCTTATGGATTATCAACACGAATAATTACAGAACCGTTCCCTTTAGCTTTGCAGCAGCTAACGTGGCTAACGTGGCTAATAACGGCTGCTGCTGGTGCTGCTGGTACCGTGGGTGTTACATGGTGCTGACGTAGCCTCACTCTTCCTCATCCTCGGTGGATCCGCGGGTCGCTCACAGTTCAGAGCTCGATTAGCCCAAAGAAAAGGCCCCGAGGTGAACGCACATCGTTCCATATTCAGCGCCGCGTAAGATGCAAGGGCAGAGAGACGCCACTAAATCACTGAATCGTCTCCAGGCTCGGAGTTTAAAGTTTCAGAGGTTTTTCTTTTCTGAATGTGGGAGAAGCAGCTGGAGAAGAGAAGAAATGTAGAAAGTAAAACTAAATATATTTACTTAAGCCACTATACGATATGTAGGTTACTGTAGTGTGTTCAATGAATACTAGCAGCAGCCGTTGTCATGGTAACAGTACAAAAATACTATGGGTAGTGTATTAGAGTACTGTGATTAATCAAAGGTAGGAGCAGCCATAGTAGTAGTAGCAGCAGTAGTAGCAGTAGAAGTAGTAAGACATGTTCAAAATCTTTTCCAAAATCAGACTAAGCCATAAAATCATGAAAGTACACCCAAACTATTTATGTATTTCTACTTCATCTTAAATTCAGAAACATAAAACATTTGTCTCTTTCTACAGATCTGTCCTGACGGTGATTTCCGGTCTGCGTCTCCATAGTGTCAGTCCGCTGTGGTATCTCCCGGTCTCGTGCTGCGCTATATAAATAACTCTGGTTTAACGTGCGATTGTCCCTAAAGGCGTTTAATGACCGAGCGCTCTCTGTCTCCTGCTGTCACAGAGAGACCCCTGACTCCTCTGAAGACCCCACACTTTCTGTGGGCGCCAGTTTCAGTCGTTTTCTGCCACGTCCAAGGATAGATATATATATATATATATATATATATATATATATATATATATATATATATATATATATATATATATAAATAAACATGTCATCAGAAAAATCCACTCGACTTTAAATGCGATCAAAGGGTTTCTCGCAGGGTTAGGATTGGTGGGTTAGGGTTAGTGGGTTAGGGTTAGGGAGTTAGGGTTAGTGGGTTAGGGTTAGTGGGTTAGGGAGTTAGGGTTAGTGGGTTAGGGTTAGGGGGTTAGGGTTAGTGGAGTAGGGTTAGGGGGTTAGGGTTAGTGGGTTAGGGTTAGGGAGTTAGGGTTAGTGGGTTAGGGTTAGGGGGTTAGGGTTAGTGGGTTAGGGTTAGTGGGTTAGGGAGTTAGGGGGTTAGTGGGTTAGGGTTAGTGGGTTAGGGTTAGGGGGTTAGGGTTAGTGGAGTAGGGTTAGGGGGTTAGGGTTAGTGGGTTAGGGTTAGGGAGTTAGGGTTAGTGGGTTAGGGTTAGGGGGTTAGGGTTAGTGGAGTAGGGTTAGGGGGTTAGGGTTAGGGGGTTAGGGTTAGGGGGTTAGGGTTAGTGGAGTAGGGTTAGTGGGTTAGGGTTAGTGGAGTAGGGTCCAGATGTGGCAGAGGACTTCCTGTTTAGTATTGACCAGAAGATACAAAGTTGCACCATTAGAATTCCATATACAGTATTGTCTTTTGTTTTATTTTTTCACAAAGTTATGAAAGGTAATACCAGATACCTGTACCTATACCAGGTAATAGTCAGATTGAAACTGTGTGTGCATGTGTGTGTGTGCCTGTGTGTGCTCAGTTACTAGCCTCAGAACCTAGTCAGATTGAAACTGTGTGTGTTCCCCGCTTGAAGTCTAAAGCACTATATGCGAGGAAATCTGACCTAGGTGTCAGACACTGTAACTTAATAAAAGTTCAGACAGACAGAAATAGTTCTAACAGTAGGGTTGTTAAATGTGGTTTAATGAACGTCAGATCAATCTCGTCTAAATCGCTTCTCATAAACGAACTTATTATAGACAAGGGCTTGGATCTGTTTGCGCTCTCTGAGACTTGGCTCCAACAGGACGACTACGTTAGATTGAATGAGTGCAATCCTCCGACGCATGTTAACTACCAGAAAGCCAGAACTACAGGTCGCGGCGGTGGTGTTGCGATTATATCACACACCAACTTAGTTCTTAGTCCCAAAACCAACAACGCTTTTCACTCGTTCGAAATCTTAACACTTTCAATCACCTGTCCTGGGTGGAGAAAACAAAAAGCAGTACTATTTATAGTATTATACCGACCTCCTGGTCCTTACAGCGAGTTCCTAACAGAATTCTCTGACTTCATTTCAAACCTAGTTTTGGAATGGGAAAACATAGTTATAGCTGGAGACTTCATGTGGACGACAGCACTGACAGCTTAAACAAAGCTTTCAGCGCCGTACTAGATGGTGTTGGTTTTACTCAGAATGTCGAGGAACCTACTCACATTCATAACCACACCTTGGACCTTGTCCTGACCTACGGCTGTGATGTCTCCAATGTTGACATCCAGCGTCAAAGCTCGTTGCTGTCTGACCATTTCTTGATCACGTTTGATCTCGCTTTGGAGGACTTTCCTGTCCCGCAAAATAAAACCATAATGAAAAGAACCTTAAATGATAAATCTATCACAAGGTTCAAAGAACTAATACAGCCTATGTTGAATACTGCTGCAGGTGAACCTGTTCACAGCAGCTGCAGTCCCTCAGTCATTGACCAAACGGTGGGCAACACTATGGAGTCTTTAAAATCTGCATTAAATGCAGCAGCTCCTTTAAAACAGAAAACTATTAGGATTAGATCATCGTCGCCCTGGTACAGTGTTCAACTCCACACTTTAAAACAGGACGTCAGAAAATTGGAGAGGCTATATCGCCACTCCCACTCGGAGCCTGTCCACAGGGAGTGGAAAGCAGGTCTCCGAAACTACAAGAAGGCCCTTCGCGGGGCTCGAACTCAATACTATTCAACTTTAATAGAAGCGAATAAAAACAACAGTAGATTTTTGTTTGGTACCGTCGCTAAACTCACAAACTGCCATAGCGCAATTGAGCCTAAAATTCCAAGCTCACTGAGCAGTGTCGACTTTCTCCACTTCTTTAATAATAAAATTACATCCATCCGTGACAAGCTGGAGGAGGTTGCTCCTGCTGTTAGTGGTGGACAGGCTGAAGCGGCATACGTGACTTCCCACTTAGACTCTTCAGTGGGCCGCGATAAATTCATGGCTGTGAGCCAAGCAGAGGTGATCTCTGTGGTCACATCCTCAAAAGCCTCAACTTGCATGTTAGACGCAGTCCCGACATGGCTCTTCAAAGACATACTTCCTTTGATAATTGAGCCTATCGTAAATATAATAAACACATCCATACAATGTGGCTATGTCCCACAAGCTTTTAAAACCGCGGTAATCAAACCCCTTCTGAAGAAAACAAACCTGGACCCAGAAATACTTACAAACTACAGACCGATCTCGAACCTCACTTTTATATCTAAAATCCTGGAAAAACTTATAGCTGAGCAGCTCCGCTGCCACCTGCAGGAAAATGATATGTTTGAAGTCTTTCAATCAGGATTCAGAGCTCATCATAGACTGAAACGGCACTAGTCAAAGTCACAAATGACTTACTACTAGCTGCCGATAATGGACAAGTGTCAGTGCTGGTCCTACTGGACCTTAGTGCTGCATTTGACACAATAGACCACAGCATTCTACTGCAGAGGCTAGAATGTGATATAGGTCTTAGAGGAACAGCCCTTGGCTGGTTTAAATCCTATTTATCAGATCGATATCACTTCGTCAATGTGAATCAGGACTCGTCGCCTTATTCTGGAGTGGAATTCGGTGTGCCGCAGGGTTCGGTACTCGGACCGATTCTTTTTACTCTCTACATGCTGCCACTGGGAAACATTATTAAAAAGCATGGAATTAATTTCCACTGCTGCAGATGACACACAGCTTTATCTGTCGATGAAGCCTAACCAGACAGATCAGCTAGAAAAGCTCAGTGCCTGCATAAAGGACCTTAAAATGTGGATGACTCTTAACTTCCTACTTCTCAACCCGGAGAAGACAGAAGTGATCCTACTCGGTCCGAAGCGCCTGCGACTCCCTCACTAACCAGATGGTTACTCTTGATAATGTCAGTATAATACCCAGTAACACTGTGAGGAATCTTGGAGTCATTTTTGACCAAGAACTCTCCTTCAAGGCTTATATAAGCCAAGCAACTAAAACGGCGTACTTCCACTTACGGAACATTGCTAAAATTAGGAATTTCCTTCCTAAAAGTGACGCGGAAAAACTCATTCACGCGTTTGTCACCTCAAGGCTCGACTACTGTAACGCTTTACTGGCAGCGTGCCCTAAAGCGTCTTTGAAGAGCTTCCAGCTCGTTCAGAATACAGCAGCTAGGATCTTAACAGGTACCAAAGGAGGGAGCACATAACTCCGGTGTTAAAATCACTCCACTGGCTCCCTGTGGAGTACAGAATAAAGTTTAAAATCCTTCTCTTAACATATAAAGCCATAAATGGCTTGGCTCCTTCTTATCTCCAAGACACGTTAGTGTCGTATCAACCAGGTCGAGCGTTGCGCGCTCACAAAACGCCAGACGTCTGGTGGTCCCTAAGGTCTCAAAGGTCACTGTTGGTGGCAGAGCATTTAGCTACCAAGCTCCTTTACTGTGGAATCAG
>OZ035830.1:43000305-43135889 GCA_964034765.1 Knipowitschia caucasica
CATGCAAAATCCACTCAGAAAGGCCCTGTTCCGACAGGGATTCGAACCCAGGACCTTCTTGCTGAGAAGCGAGAGTGCTAACCATATATATTATTTTTGTCTGTAGCGATTTTAGAGCAAGAAACAGTTTGTCAAATGGTATTACGTAATTCCACTTTTTTGTAGTTTTAAAGTTAGGTACCCCAGCTTTAATTAATTCCACACTCCATCAAATTCTCTCAGCGTTTCCTGATAAGGCACTTCCACTTACGGACAATAAATATCTGATTTAAATTACAAGGCCAACGGATAGGAAACAGTTTAGCCATTATTCCTGGTATGCCACTTAAGACCAGACCTGGCAACGGCGTTCGGCTGCAGACTGGACTGTGGGGGAATCGCACTCGCAACCCTCCGACTCCAGGAGCAGCCGGGCAGACAGGAGGAAGGAGGCGGAAAGACGCTGGGCCTAATGCGATCAGACAACGAGCAACGTCCATTTAAACTTTTATGACCACCTTCTGAAACGTGAGCTAAACGCAACAGACGCGAGACCGAGTCCAAGAAGCAAAAGCACAGAATAAAAAGTGGTTCTTTCTTTTGTTCGGAATTTTCAAAAGGTTGAGTTCATGTTGAAGAGACTTCAGGAGGTGAGGGGTCGATCTCTATGGGACAGGATTGATACTTTATTGTCCAATAGCAAACAAAACTCAAAACTAAAAGATCATTCTGGAATTAGCCAACAGTAGTCATAGAACGCAGTATTACAGAAATATAATTATAGAGAGTTATAGAGAGAATTAGAGATGCAGAGAGAGAGAGATGCAGAGAGAGAGAGCGAGAGAGAGATGCAGAGAGCGAGAGAGAGAGAGATGCAGAGAGTGAGAGAGATGCAGAGAGCAAGAGAGAGAGAGATGCAGAGAGTGAGGGCGAGAGAGAGATGCAGAGAGCGAGAGAGAGATGCAGAGAGCGAGAGAGAGAGAGATGCAGAGAGTGAGAGAGAGATGCAGAGAGCGAGAGAGAGAGAGATGCAGAGAGTGAGAGAGAGATGCAGAGAGCGAGAGAGAGAGAGATGCAGAGAGAGAGATGCAGAGAGCAAGAGAGAGAGAGATGCAGAGAGTGAGGGCGAGAGAGAGATGCAGAGAGCGAGAGAGAGATGCAGAGAGCGAGAGAGAGAGAGATGCAGAGAGTGAGAGAGAGATGCAGAGAGAGAGATGCAGAGAGCGAGAGAGAGAGAGATGCAGAGAGAGAGATGCAGAGAGAGAGAGATGCAGAGAGAGAGATGCAGAGAGAGAGATGCGGAGAGAGAGAGCGAGAGAGAGATGCAGAGAGCGAGAGAGAGAGAGATGCAGAGAGAGAGAGAGATGCAGAGAGTGAGGGCGAGAGAGAGATGCAGAGAGCGAGAGAGAGAGAGATGCAGAGAGCGAGAGAGAGAGAGATGCAGAGAGTGAGAGAGAGATGCAGAGAGCGAGAGAGAGAGAGATGCAGAAAGAGAGAGCGAGAGAGAGATGCAGAGAGCGAGAGAGAGATGCAGAGAGCGAGAGAGAGAGAGATGCAGAGAGTGAGAGAGAGATGCAGAGAGTGAGGGCGAGAGAGAGATGCAGAGAGTGAGAGAGAGAGAGATGCAGAGAGAGAGAGAGAGATGCAGAGAGCGAGAGAGAGAGAGATGCAGAGAGAGAGATGCAGAGAGCGAGAGAGAGATGCAGAGAGAGAGATGCAGAGAGCGAGAGAGAGAGAGATGAAGACCATTGAATAATTGGAGGTAAACAGTTAAAGCGACAGATTCAAAACAAAGACATTTTCTGGCAGTCAAAATCTGCTTGATTCTGTGTATATCTGGTACAATGGCACGGTGGCTGAGGGGGGTCTTTCTGAGTGGAGTTTGCATGTTCTCCCCGTGCTTGCGTAGGTTTCCTCCAGGTGCTCCGGTTTCCCCTACCACTAAAAACATGCTCACTAAGTTAAATCCTCCAGCTCTGGTCCTGAACCAAGCCGAGCATCAACGTCTGGGTTCCCGGGCGCTGTTACTACGGCGACCACTGCTCCTGACGTCAGCCTTAGCATCTGGGTCAAATGCAGAGGATGAAGTGCCCTACGGGGATCAATAAAGTGCACATTTACCTTTACAGCCCCCAGCCCTGTTTGAAAGTCTGGTCAAAGGTCAATCCAAGCAGTAATAACAATACTACGGCTGCACGATATATCAAAAAAATATTGTTATCGCGATATTGGTGCGCGCAATATCCATATCAAAAATATGCACGATAATTTTTTTTTTTCTTAATTAAAGACAACAAAACAGACAAATCAACATTCAACAAATACAACAATCAAAAAGTATATAATTAAATGCATTTGAATGTCGTTAATGTATTTGGTATTTGTCTTATTTGCAATTTTAGGTGAAAGAAACAAATATCGCCGTAAACGATTCTGTAAAATGGTTAAAAAAGCGTTTAAAAAGATAAAGTGGGACTTTTCTCATAACACGTTTTGGCTTTGGGGCGACAGTGGCTCAGATGGCAGCGCATTGGACTGTGGGCCTGAAGGTTGTGGGTTTGATCCTCCCACGAGACAGAAACTGCTAATGTCTGCTTCTGTTGTGTCCTTGGGCAAGACACTTAAGCCCCCGCTGAAAGACCAAGGCTGTGTCATGACGGAGCAGCCATCTTCCTCTGGACACACCCCACCCCCCAGACCCAGACCCAGAAATGGACTAAAAAAACAGGGTAGAGAACTTTTTTGATGCTTTTTCTTACTTTAAAAGGATCTCGGCAGAAAACTAAACGTGCATTTTTCCAAACAGGAATGCAGCGGTGAGGATTGGAACGCCAACCAAGCAGAACCAAGTGTGTGTAATCTTTACCCAGAACATACGATTGAGTTTCAGTTGAACAAATGTCAGAGAAAGCCTTGTTTACAGAATTAGTTCCAGCCTCGATATCGATTTGAAAATCATGAACCAATCAATCGTCGTCATTAAAGGAAATCCATGAGACTTGTTTCAGACTAAAGTGTAATCGTCGAAGGTAAATTACACAAATATGATCCGTGAGTTAAACTTGGAAGTGAGAAAGTGTTGGCCTCGGAATAGGACTTAGAATTGAAAAGAGCTTTTTAAGAAATATGTAGATTTTTGTATTTTTTTGCATGAATTGTTCCATTTTTACTTTTTTAACTTGTTTGCACCGAGAGCCGAAGCAACGCCTTAGTTTGTGACTTCTTGTTGCTCACAATAACAATACAAATAATTCTGATTCTAAACGTCGTTATCCCCTTGGTCACAGTATGACAGAGTTATACAAAAAATAAACAAATATTCACGACTTTAAAGACAACAATAGAAACGACGGGTCATTTTCTCCATTCTCAGACACTAATATGAAAGATATTAGTCACAGTGGTTAAAACAGGACTAAAACTACCATGACTATTGGCAAACGTCTCATGATTCTGGTGTAGAAGGTTTCTTTTCATTTATATATGTATAAGAAAAAAGTCGTAGGCAGAAGATTCAAAAGTTTTGCCTGTTTCGAGAAGTTTTTATCGTTTCAAAAGCAGAAACTTAGAAGCAAAGCGATTCCACACGGCAGAAAATGTACAAAAACTTTACCATAAAAACACAAATGAAAGCTTGATGTTAAAACCAAGAAATCTATCCAAAAATCTGAACCTTCCACAAAAACATAACCCATTTTTAGACCGGGATTAGAGAATTTGTGGTGAGAAAAACTATCTATTTTCGACTTCAGAGGAACGGGTTTAATTGGCGAGAACCAAAGTGACTCCTCATTTCCTCTTCCCACCAAGAAGAGACGCAATTATCCCGAGTTACGTTCACGATTTAAAACCATTGGGGACAAACGAGGAGAAACGCTGCATTACAAGTTGATCACCGGGGTCACTGCGGCATGCTGGGAAAACCGTCACGGAGACAAAGACGTCAGGGTATTTCAAGAGATTACGTTTCGAAGCGAATTTAGAATCAAACACGACAAGTTTATAGACTTTAAAAACAATCAATGACTTCAAAATGTTGTTTCTCCTACCACTAAAAACATGCACAATGGTCTGAATGTAAATGAGTGGACGGTGTTGGGTCGGAGGCTTTGATGGACCTGTGTGTTCTGGACTCGTGTGGGCGTATTGGAAAAATACCTGGTTTCTGAATGTTGTAAAGCACATTGGGGGGTCTTGGTCTGTGAAATGTGCTGTATATATAAACACTATGTACATACGTGTGTCTTAAAAGTCCGTGTTTGAGTCTCGGGACACAGGACACGGCTCGATAAAGAGCCCAGACGGGGATTGGCAGGAGGTCGATGGCGTCTCGAGCTAAAGCTTCACATTAACATTGATTGGAGCGTGCTTTAATTGATTGACTGCGGAACCTTCCGCAGTCAACCATTGGTTTTGTATTTCTTTATTCCGTCATTTTTTTTGACACGTTTCACAGCTTTCACATTTTCAACAATTTCCACAAGTTATACATCAAAACGTTCCACATGTTTGGGAGATTATTGCTATTACTTTTGGGACTTCAGCGATTTCCGGTTTTTCCGCAATCGGACAAAAATCTGCATTGAGAATTCTGCAATGCATTTTAATAGGCCCATGCATTTTAATAGGACTTCAGCTCTTTCAGACATTTCTACAGTTTCAATGATTCAACAGTTTCAAGGATTCAACAGTTTCAAGGATTTCAGCAGTTTCAAGATTTCAAGAGTTTCAAGGACTTCAACAGTTTCAAGGACTTCAGCAGTTTCAAGGACTTCAGCAGTTTCAAGGACTTCAGCAGTTTCAAGGACTTCAGTGTAATCATGCAACCTAATAGGGATTTTTCCATGTAAACCAGTATAATGCAACTTAATAGGGATTTTTCCATGTAAACCAGTATAATGCAACTTAATAGGGATTTTTCCATGTAAACCAGTATAATGCAACTTAATAGGGATTTTTCCATGTAAACCAGTATAATGCAACTTAATAGGGTTTTTTCATGTAAACCAGTATAATGCAACTTAATAGGGTTTTTTTTCATGTAAACCAGTATAATGCAACTTAATGGGGATTTTTCCATGTAAACCAGTATAATGCAACTTAATAGGGGTTTTTACATGTAAACCAGTATAATGCAACTTAATAGGGTTTTTTCCATGTAAACCAGTATAATGCAACTTAATAGGGTTTTTTCCATGTAAACCAGTATAATGCAACTTAATAGGGTTTTTTCCATGTAAACCAGTACAATGCAACTTAATAGGGATTTTTCCATGTAAACCAGTATAATGCAACTTAATAGGGTTTTTTACATGTAAACCAGTATAATGCAACTTAATGGGGATTTTTCCATGTAAACCAGTATTATGCAACTTAATAGGGATTTTTCCATGTAAACCAGTATAATGCAACTTAATAGGGTTTTTTCATGTAAACCAGTATAATGCAACTTAATAGGGTTTTTTTTCATGTAAACCAGTATAATGCAACTTAATGGGGATTTTTCCATGTAAACCAGTATAATGCAACTTAATAGGGGTTTTTACATGTAAACCAGTATAATGCAACTTAATAGGGTTTTTTCCATGTAAACCAGTATAATGCAACTTAATAGGGTTTTTTCCATGTAAACCAGTATAATGCAACTTAATAGGGTTTTTTCCATGTAAACCAGTACAATGCAACTTAATAGGGATTTTTCCATGTAAACCAGTATAATGCAACTTAATAGGGTTTTTTACATGTAAACCAGTATAATGCAACTTAATGGGGATTTTTCCATGTAAACCAGTATTATGCAACTTAATAGGGATTTTTCCATGTAAACCAGTATAATGCAACTTAATAGGGATTTTTCCTTGTAAACCAGTATAATGCAACTTAATAGGGTTTTTTTCATGTAAACCAGTATAATGCAACTTAATGGGGATTTTTCCATGTAAACCAGTATTATGCAACTTAATAGGGATTTTTCCATGTAAACCAGTATAATGCAACTTAATAGGGTTTTTACATGTAAACCAGTATAATGGAACTTAATAGGGGTTTTTACATGTAAACCAGTATAATGGAACTTAATAGGGGTTTTTACATGTAAACCAGTATAATGCAACTTAATAAGGATTTTTACATGTAAACCACTATAATGTAACCTAATAGGGGTTTTTACATGTAAACCAGTATAAAGCAACTTAATAGGGATTTGTACATGTAAACCAGTATAATGCAACCTAATAGGGATTTTTCCATGTAAACCAGTATAATGCAACTTAATAGAGATTTTTCCATGTAAACCAGTATAATGCAACTTAATAGGGATTTTTCCATGTAAACCAGTATAATGCAACCTAATAGGGATTTTTCCATGTAAACCAGTATAATGCAACCTAATAGGGATTTTTCCATGTAAACCAGTATAATGCAACCTAATAGGTTGCATTATACCACCAGACCAAGACCCAAACGAAGACTCAGACCACCACCAGATAATGACCACAGACCAGGTTTCCTTAGTTACAGGAACCAAATTGTTTCAGCGGTGAGGGGATTTTTCAGTTTCAAGGACACTTTCAATACATTCAGTAGTTTCAAGGATTTCAACTGTTTAAGAATTTAACCAGTTTCAAGGATATCAGGAGGTTCAAGGATTTCAGGAGTTTCCACACTTTCAACAGTTTCCAGGTTTAAAAAAAGTTTCAAGGATTTCAGGAGTTTCAATGTTTCAACAGTTTCAAGGATTTCAGGAGTTTAAAGGTTTCAACAATTTCAAGGACTTCAGGAGTTTCAAATATCTATCAAGTATTTTAACAGTTTCAAGGCCTTTTAAAGGATTTCAAGGATTTTTTTTAGCAGATTTCCACATTAGATCTGTTCCGCAGTCAATCGCAATGGCTTCAGCCATTGCAAGTTTCTAGTTATACTTATTACTCCACAACAGTCATTGGAGGGTGTTTGAACTGCATTTGTGCTCAGTTCATTTGGCTCCATTGGGAACCGTTGGGTTATGTTAGGTTAGAGAGTCAGGAGGTCTGTTGGCCAAAGACTAAAGATTAAGATATGGAACTCATTTGTTTTTGTCTGTGCTTGAAAAGTACTTTACCCATTTTTATTTTGGCAATAATTGGAAGTAAGGATGCATCGGCTGGACATCAGTATCGGTTTGTTTTACTATGGATTTGTTTTAAAGATGCTATACCCAATTTTTTGTTGCTTACTACTACATACGAGTTGTATTATAATCTGTAATTTAATGTAAAACTTGAGCTCATTGATTCAGCTGTGTATGAACTCAGTAAAAAGTGTTGAGTAGAGACTTAGCGTGACGCCCGCTCTCCTCCAATCACAGAACAGGCTGCGTCCTCTAGCTTCTACAGCGCTGCTAAACACAGTAGCATGTTAGCATAAGTGGCTATAACTCCTCTGGCTGTAACTGCAGACACAGCAAAACAGCCCAAACCACACAACAGTGAGGAAGAGAAGAGGAACTAAAGCCACAACATGATCAAAGAAGAAACCAAGCCCTGAACAGAGCTAGCTTACATCGTATCCTCTGGAGAGACTGGTCTATGGGAGAGACCTGCGGGATTATCATGAGTTTGAGTATAGAGCCCAAGTCTTAAAGTAATACCAAGATGGCTGAAATCCAAAACCATAATTTCCCTTTGTCATTGTGTTTGAGCTACATTGAGTTTGTGGAATCATATCTTAAGCATTAAATCTTACAGGGTCCACCTTTAAACTTGCGCTAAAGACATCATGTATATTTCTGGGTGAAGTCTATTTTTGCATTGCCTCTGCGACCGGTTCATTCATCAACAGCCAGAAAAACAGCTCCGGAGGTAACGCATTGACAAACTGTCTCATTTCCACCTCTGTGCACCCTCACTTTCACAGGAGCGAGATTATTCCAAAGTTTTTGCCAGTCACACTTTGTATTCATAACTAAAACCACAAGAAAAGCAGCGATTCTATTCTAGTAATTCTCCGTTCTCACATAGCTCAAAGTCGTGTGTTGTTAGCTATCGCAGCTCTACATCAAACTACATGAAACCTTGCAAAACTATCACGGAAACTTGCTTTTTCCGCTAAAAGGGTCAAGGCGACAGAATGGGATGCTTTTAGCCTGCTAGCATGAAGCGCATACATTATACATAGGTCCACGGGTGAAGTCCACGTGGGTCTAATGGATTGATGGTTTGGGTGCTGAGTCTGAATTGGATACGTCCGCGGCAGGACATCCGAGAGGGGTCAGGCCTGTCCCGGGACAATCTAATCAACAAGAGCAGGTTTTAGAAAGTGTAGAGAAGAGAGGCGTCACGGAGGAAGGCGTGGAGGGATCGGAAACACCCTCAGAGGAAAACTACTGCACTGCAAAACAACCTTACAAGGCCTTTGTGTACACAGTAACATCGACACCTCACTGACTGTGGACAATGCTAACCTAGCCTAGCCACATTTAGCTCCTAATCCCTTACATTAAACTAGCTGTGTGCGTGTCTGTGTTTGTGTGTGCGCGTGCGTGCGTGTGTCTTGCCATTGGTGTGTGTGTCTTGTCATCAGTGTGTGTGTCTCTTGCCATTGGTGTGCGTGTGTCTCTTGCTATTAGTGTGTGTGTGTCTCTTGGCATTGGTGTGTGTGTCTCTTGGCATTGGAGTGGGTGTGTGTGTCTCTTGCCATTGGCGTGTGTGTGTGTGTCTTGCTATTAGTGTGTGTGTGTGTGTGTGTGTGTTGCTATTAGTGTGTGTGTGTGTCTCTTGCCATTGGTGTGTGTGTGTTGCCATTGGTGTGTGTGTCTCTTGGCATTGGTGAGTGTGTGTGTCTCTTGGCATTGGTGTGTGTGTGTCTCTTGCCATTAGTATGTGTGTGTGTCTCTTGCCATTGGTGTGTGTGTGTCTCTTGGCATTGGTGTGTGTGTGTCTCTTGCCATTGGTGTGTGTGTCTCTTGGCATTGGTGTGTGTGTGTGTCATATTGCTGTCATGTGTTTTGTTAGTATTGCAGATGTTGTATGTGTATATACTTATATAAATGTTGTGTATCTCGAGCATGTTTTAAAATACATAAATGAATAATTGGCTCATGTGTCACTCAATATTTTGGCCTTTAAAATATGTCTTTTATAGCGCTACATGATCCTGGTGTTTAAATTGTTATGATAACTGACCAATCAGGCGCCTTCTTGATCCATATCTGATTTTGGCGAACGCACATTTCACACTGGAACACAGCAACCTCATTCCTGATTGGCTCGTTGGTTGCTAAGTCGTTGCTATCCCAGAATTTGGCTCCAGATTCCCGCCGGTGCCGTTTTGAGTTAGCCCCTATCGGCTTCTTCTGCGATAAACCTCTTTTCTATGATCTATGGGTAAAAAACTAGCAAAAATAACTGATGAGTTGAAACTAAATATTTGACAATTTTTCCCACTGACAAGTTTTTTTTTTTTTTTTTTAAATATGTGTTGAAAATGGTCTGAAACAAAACCTAGAGGAAGCAAAATTAGAGAAATAATACAAATTTTGCAATTCTGTGCAACCCACAGTCAAAACAAAAGTGAAAGTAAAACAAATGCTTCCACTCGATCGTTCTCCAACCATCAACCATATTTTTATAGCGCCTCAATAATTAATTCAGCACCTTCCCACTCGTCACCAAAATAGCGAGCCAAGTTCACTACTGCGAGACGAACGCTAGTCAGATTTAGCTCATCGTGCGCCAGTTCCTTCGGCGATTAGCAACAGGCCAAGGCAGCAGTGAGTGGGAGTGGTTTATACACAGAGCATTGGGAGCTAAGACTGGAAGCCACAAATAGCTCACCAGGCTAATGCTGTTATGCTAGGTTCAGCTCTGGTCCTGGGCACAGGTGGTTGACCAGAGAGAGTTCTGGCATTAGCGTGTTCTTAGTGCATGTAATTCCTATGGATAGTGTGTGTCATTACTTTTACTATCACAATTTAGCATTCTTACAATCGCAATATGGCCGTCAAAATGTACAACTTCAAAAGAATACAATACTTTTTATTTTTTCTAATTGGTAATGAAGTAGAAGTTCATTTAAAACCACTGTATCCTCACATTCTGATACTGTTGAACTTTTCTATTATAATTTTGCATATTTTACACTCCCAAGATGGCCGCCACCAAATCAATCTAGATTTGGAATGAATTCTACATTATAATTTGAGATAAGAACCAATAGCTTTCGATGGATAATTCAAACTAACAAGCAAAATATTTCCACAGAGATGAATTCAAAACAAAATTATTTAGTTAATTTAGTAAATTTTAAGGAAATGATTCAAGAATATATTTTTGGTAAACGACTACATTTTCGACCATTCAAGAAGTGTTTGTAATTTTCTAAAATACTCAAGTTTAGACGTGGATGGCTTCCAATTTAACTTTCAAGTTTTAGGCAATATCTAAAAAAAGGTCGCACCAACTCAGTTTTAACAGTCTCCCACTCTTAGCCACAATTTTTATTTTACCGGCTTTGTGTCCGTCTCCTGCCCCTCTATAACTATATCTGCCCATGTTTTAGCTCGGGTTTCGGGCCGACAGAGGTTGGAGGTGAATGAAATGTATCCGTGAAGAGGAAGGAAAAGCAGCAGACGGGAGGATTCGGTGTCTCAAACTCTGAACTACCAAAATTTGACTTTCAAATGAACACTGAGTTATTAATAATTCATCTGTTTTGATTTCGGGGACTCGAGCAGTAAATCTTCCGGTGGTTTCTGTGATTCGTTTTTAAATTAAAGAGTTCAAGATTGGACCATGTCTCGTCTCCTTTTGGTCTTATCTTGAACTAACTCGACAGTCTGTGTTTGCATGATTTCACAACATGTCCAATGCGTTGCCATGGATACAACTACAACAGCATCAAAAGCACAGACATCTTCATTATGCTAAAGTCAGAGATTTTGTGCTTAATTCTTGCTTCTTTATTATGCTAAAGTTGGATGTCTTGCACAATTTTTCCAATGTGGTTTTACTGCAAATTCTTGAATCTGAATCAATTAGATTTACGTCCTTATTTTAGAACGGAGTCATTTTGATATTCATCTTGTGCTGTGTGCCGCTCATTCCCACGGTTCTGTAACTCTTCATTAGTGTGACTGAGCTCAAGCACATGGCAGGAGCTCGGAGTAGAGCCGCTGCTTCTCCACATCGACAGGAGCCAGCTGGAGGAAAGGTGTGTGAGGAGAGGGAAGTCTGGGCGTTTCTGTTTAGACTGCTGCAAACGCGACCCGGCAACGGATGAAGCGGAAGAAAATGGATGCATGGATGGATGTCAATTTGTATGTAATGTGAGATTAAATTTAGGTTGTATTATTATTATTTAGATTAAATTTAGGTTGTATTATTATTATTATTATTATTATTAATATTATTATTTCTTTATTATTATTATTAATATTATTATTTCTTTATTATTATTATTAATATTATTATTTCTTTATTATTATTATTATTATTATTATTTCTTTTATTATTATTATTATTTATTATTATTTCTTTATTATTATTATTATTATTATAATAATAATATTAATAATAATAATAATAATAATAATAGAAATAATAATAATAATAATAATAATATTTTTATTATTATTATTATGAAGTTAAAGTAAAACAGTCAATGTAACATACACTGCAGACAGAAAACTGGTGAGATTGTAATCCCAGCTGGTACTAAAATATAAGTTCTGTTTATTTGAAGCCCTTTTATACCATCAGCCTTTCCTAGACCATGACAGACTTATTTGGACCGATTTCAGGAAGCGAAAGTCTAGTCTAGTCCAAAACCACGAGCTTCAGCCTGGAGACAGAATGTGCAAATGTGGGTCTTTCTGTAGACTGGACTTTACAAATGTTGAAATCTATACATCCTCAATGATCACATAAAAACCCACATTTACAGAATCTACCGCTGTTTTGAGTGATTAGACTTAGACATTTAAACTCTAATCTGAAAATAATAATTATATGAGATAATATTGTGAGAATGTTTTTTTGCAAATGGCTGCTGCATTGAAACACACGCGGGGCTGGATTTTCAAAACATCTCAGACATTTATCGGCAATTCCAGGCTTTTTTGAGGTCTTCCTTTTGGTTTTTCCCTGAGTTTGAAAAGGACGGTCTGTATCGCTCTCGTGGTGGCTCTCATTATGTGAGGGCAAAGGTCACGGAGATGGTGGCTCTCATTATGTGAGGGCAGAGGTCACGGAGATGGTCCCTCGTTTGAACAAAGAACAATCGCACTCCTCCCGCTTCTCCGGTCACATGAAGACGAAAGCGTGGGACGAATTACAAAACCATTAAAAACATAAACTGGACGCAACTGGTTTTTAATTATATTTTAGAAGAAGAAGGTCCTTTGTTCGTCCCACAACTATCTGCGCTCGGACCGTCTGCGCTCGGACCCGTCTGCGCTCGGACCCGTCTGCGCTCGGACCCGTCTGCGCTCGGACCCGTCTGCGCTCGGACCCGTCTGCGCTCGGACCCGTCTGCGCTCGGACCCGTCTGCGCTCGGACCCGTCTGCGCTCGGACCCGTCTGCGCTCGGACCCGTCTGCGCTCGGACCCGTCTGCGCTCGGACCGTCTACTGCGCTCGGACCGTCTACTGCGCTCGGACCGTCTACTGCGCTCGGACTATCTACTGCGCTCGGACTATCTACTGCGCTCGGACTATCTACTACGCTCGGACTATCTACTACGCTCGGACTATCTACTACGCTCGGACTATCTACTGCGCTCGGACTATCTACTGCGCTCGGACTATCTACTACGCTCGGACTATCTACTGCGCTCGGACTATCTATTCTCGGACTATCTATTCTCAGACTATCTATTCTCGGACTATCTATTCTCGGACTATCTGCGCTCGGACTATCTGCGCTCGGACTATCTGCGCTTGGACTATCTGCGCTCGGACTATCTATTCTCGGACTATCTATTCTCGGACTATCTGCGCTCGGACTATCTGCGCTCGGACTATCTATTCTCGGACTATCTGCGCTCGGACTATCTGCGCTCGGACTATCTATTCTCGGACTATCTGCGCTCGGACTATCTGCGCTCGGACTATCTATTCTCGGACTATCTGCGCTCGGACTATCTGCGCTCGGACTATCTGCGCTCGGACTATCTGCGCTCGGACTATCTACTGCGCTCGGACTATCTACTGCGCTCGGACTATCTGCGCTCGGACTATCTGCGCTCGGACTATCTATTCTCGGACTATCTATTCTCGGACTATCTGCGCTCGGACTATCTGCGCTCGGGACTATCTGCGCTCGGACTATCTATTCTCGGACTATCTATTCTCGGACTATCTGCGCTCGGACTATCTGCGCTCGGACTATCTGCGCTCGGACTATCTGCGCTCGGACTATCTACTGCGCTCGGACTATCTACTGCGCTCGGACTATCTGCGCTCGAACTACATTCTGACGTGAAACTAGCGGTAATCTTTCAGTTATATATTGTGTTAGCAGTGCGTTGCTTTTGTACCATTTCATCAGTGATTGTTGCACAGCTTGAGTTGCGCTAATGCTAATGTTAGCAAAAAACAACAAGATGGCTCCGTGGGATGAAAGCGTAGGGAAATGAGAAGCCTCTGAGCGAGTTAGGGGGCGGGGCAAAACATTCAAACCTTGCAGAAACGGGTATAGCTCCTTTAAGTCTCCAGTTGAACTCATTGGCATTCAAAAGACACCAAACCCCACTCCCAGAGCCGCCCATCCTCCACCACTCCTCTGCCGCTAATCTACCACCAAAGCTCTTAACGCGATTGGGGAGAATCACAGTCAACCTTTTGCGAGGGTCAAGCTACAGGTCGGATAGACACGGAGCAGAACTGCAAACCTCGCCTAAACCGGACCCATTTGGAACCAGTCAATCACGTGCAATGGTCGGAAAACTCTGCGATAACGATGGTTTAACCGTGAATCTACCAGGCACAAGAATAATCTGCTGGGTTTGGGTTCGCACTGGGCAAAGGCGTGGGCGTGGGATTGGGATTACAACGCCTCGGCTTTAAACTCCTTAAATGGAGCGTTCTGTCCTTGATCTTGACGTAATAATCTCCGGTGCAGTATCTGGAAAACCATACCTGAGTTTACTTTTTAGATTATAATGTATTTAAGGAGCCGATGTTAGCTATAAATAGAAATGATCGGGAACAAACTGCCTACATTGAATAAGTCTGCAATAATTAGTACTTAAAGCAGCAATACGTAAGATTTTCATGTCAAGGTCATCATTAAAGGGCCCTAATCTGTCATCATTAAAGGGCCCTAATCTGTCATCATTAAAGGGCCTTAATCTGTCATCATTAAAGGGCCCAAATCTGTCATTAAAGGGCCCTAATCTGTCATCATTAAAGGGCCCTAATCTGTCATCATTAAAGGGCCCTAATCTGTCATCATTAAAGGGCACTAATCTGTCATCATTAAAGGGCACTAATCTGTCATCATTATTAAAGAGCACTAATCTGTCACCATTAAAGGACCCTAATCTGTCATCATTAAAGGGCCCCAAACTGTCATCATTAAAGGGCCCTAATCAGTCATCGTTAAAGGGCCCTAATCAGTCATCGTTAAAGGGCCCTAATCAGTCATCGTTAAAGGGCCCTAATCTGTCATCGTTAAAGGGCCCTAATCTGTCATCATTAAAGGGCCCTAATCTGTCATCATTAAAGGGCCCTAATCTGTCATCATTAAAGGGCCTTAATCTGTCCTCATTAAAGGGCCCAAATCTGTCATCATTAAAGGGCCTTAATCTGTCATCATTAAAGGGCCCTAACCTGTCATCATTAAAGGGCACTAATCTGTCATCATTAAAGGGCCCTAATCTGTCATCATTAAAGGGCCCTAATCTGTCACCATTAAAGGGCCCTAATCTGTCATCATTAAAGGGCCCTAATCTGTCATCATTAAAGGGCACTAATCTGTCATCATTAAAGGGCACTAATCTGTCACCATTAAAGGACCCTAATCTGTCATCATTAAAGGGCCCCAAACTGTCATCATTAAAGGGCCCTAATCAGTCATCGTTAAAGGGCCCTAATCAGTCATTGTTAAAGGGCACTAATCAGTCATCGTTAAAGGGCACTAATCTGTCATCATTAAAGGGCACTAATCTGTCACCATTAAAGGACCCTAATCTGTCATCATTAAAGGGCCCCAAACTGTCATCATTAAAGGGCCCTAATCAGTCATCGTTAAAGGGCCCTAATCAGTCATCGTTAAAGGGCCCTAATCAGTCATCGTTAAAGGGCCCTAATCAGTCATTGTTAAAGGGCCCTAATCTGTCATCATTAAAGGGCCCTAATCTGTCATAATTATTAAAGGGCACTAATCTGTCACCATTAAAGGGTCCTAATCTGTCATCATTAAAGGGCCCAAATCTGTCATCATTAAAGGGCCCTAATCTGTCATCATTATTAAAGGGCACTAATCTGTCACCATTAAAGGGCCCTAATCTGTCATCATTAAAGGGCCCTAATCTGTCATCATTATTAAAGGGCACTAATCTGTCACCATTATTAAAGGGCACTAATCTGTCACCATTAAAGGGCCCTAATCTGTCATCATTAAAGGGCCCTAAACTGTCATCATTAAAGGGCCCTAATCTGTCATCATTAAAGGGCCCTAATCTGTCATCGTTAAAGGGCCCTAATCAGTCATCGTTAAAGGGCCCTAATCAGTCATTGTTAAAGGGCACTAATCACTCATTGTTAAAGGGCTCTAATCTGTCATCATTAAAGGGCCCTAGTCTATCATTAAAGGGCACTAATTTGTCATCATTAAAGGGCACTAATCTGTTATTAAAGGGCACTAATCTCATCATTAAACGTTACTAATCTGTCATCGTTAAAGGGACCTAATCAGTCATCATTAAAGGGCCCTAATCAGTCAACATTAAAGGGCCATAATCTGTCATCATTAAAGGGCCCTAATCTGTCATCATTAAAGGGCCCTAATCAGTCATTGTTAAAGGGCTCTAATTTGTCATCATTAAAGGGCGCTAGTCTATCATTAAAGGGCACTAATCTGTCATCGTTAAAGGGCCCTAATCTGTCATCATTAAAGGGCACTAATCTGTCATTATTAAAGGGCACTAATCTGTCATTATTAAAGGGCACTAATCTGTCATCATTAAAGGGCCCTAATCTGTCATCATTAAAGGGCCCTAATCTGTCATCATTAAATCATCATTATGTGACAGATGTTATTGACGTTTTGAAAGATTTACTTGAAAGAAAAGCGAGAAAGCCTAGAGCCATGTTTTGAGTTTGAATCGATAAAACGTTTCCACAGAATACAGAGAAGAGCAGATGAGGAAGTCAACAAGGACACACAGACTCAGAGGAAATGCAATCTGTAACACGACACCCCGGTCACGAGCGGCGCCGGCTTTTAATCATTTAGAACACAAGTGAATTAGATCATGGACTCGCCACCAGCTTTTACCAAACAAGACGGAAAACACGCGTCCGTCTGCAGCGGCGCTTTGGGGACGTAAAGCTGGGGTCCCTAACTTTCAAAGCTAAGAAAAATCCATTGCTAGTTTTCACATGATTTTTGGGCTTTTTCAGACAGAAAAGTGAAAGAGGATCACACCGACTGAGAAATGAAAACTTCTTACAAGTTTACAAAATTCTGAGTCAAGACAAGACATCAAAGGAAAAAGAAAAGTGGGGGCCTTAGCTTTAGGGTCAGTGTTGGAAATGCTAAAGCTAAGTTTGCATCGGTCTAAATACGGTTTAAAAACACAACCTCATTTGTGCCGATACAGAAGAGTCACGTTTCTGATTTTACCCTTCATCCTCAATGTTTAACTGCTTATTTAAGTACATATATGTGTGTCTGTTTATATATGTGTGTGTGTATTTATATATATATAATATATATATATATATATATGTATATGCGTTTTGTGTATATATGTGTGTGTGTACTGTATGTGTATATATATATATATATGTGTGTGCGTGTATATGCGTGTGTGTACTGTATGTGTATATATATGTGTGTGCGTGTATATGCGTGTGTGTACTGTATGTGTATATATATATATATTTGTATATGCGTGTGTGTGTATATATGTGTAATATATATATATATATATATATATTTTTGGGCTTTTTCAGACAGAAAATATATATATATGCGTGTATACCGTTTTTATTTGATTTTTAATGATTTTACTGGTTTAATAATGATTTCTTTTCATTAGTCTTTTATTGTGCAACGCTTTGTTTATGAAATGTGCTATATAAAAAAGTGCATTGACTGTCGCTTTAGCCTTTAGTCAAAACCAATTGATCTAATAATCTAATCTAATCTAATTTAATCTAATCTAATCTAATCCTCGACATATCCACATTTACAGTCACACAGAAGTACAAACATATCTGTGTGAAGCTGAGAAAACGATGAATTTGTTCCATATTTTTCCTAATCTGAGACGTTTGAGACGTTGAGCGTGGGTCGGCGCGGCGTGAACGGTTGGAGCGTGGTTATTGACGGCTGTGTTTACTTTCTGCAGCAGAACAAACCGGACGATGAACCGAGTAATGGGCTGTAAGGGCCTCGTTCATATTCAGGCCACGGACGAGAAAGAAGCAGATTCAGACGTAATGAGGTCATTTCTTTAAACGCCACCTGAGTGTCACCGATGAGAAGTGTGTTCGAGAGCCTCCAGGTGGCGCTAGACACTTACGGCGTTGGATTGTGGAGGTTTTACTGAAACCTCAGTTCATCCATTTTTCTTCCCCTTAATCCATTTCTGGGTCGGGAGATGGCAGTCAGAGATTCACTCAGTTCACATGTATTATTATTATTATTATTATTATTATTATTATTATTGTTTCATCATCATCATCTTCATCAGTTGTGTCTATAGATCTAATATTTTTTTACTTTATTCATTTTCTGCACAATATCCCAAAGCAAAGTCCTAGTTTGTGACTTCCTGTAACTTAAAAGCAATAATGATAATACTGGTGCAATACTGGTGCCATACTGGTGCCATACTGGTGCAATACTGGTGCAATACTGGTGCAATACTGGTGCCATACTGGTGCCATACTGGTGCAATACTGGTGCAATACTGGTGCCATACTGGTGCCATACTGGTGCCATACTGGTGCAATACTGGTGCAATACTGGTGCAATACTGGTGCAATACTGGTGCAATACTGGTGCAATACTGGTGCCATACTGGTGCAATACTGGTGCAATACTGGTGCAATACTGGTGCAATACTGGTGCAATACTGGTGGAATATATTTGTTTATTCTTCGGCCATCAGCAGAAAATAAGAAAACATTTTGACATTCACAAATGATAAATTATATACTGACCGAAAGGGTTAGGCTGAAGTTTATCACTTATTTTGCCTAACCCTATTAACAAATAACAACATTACATTTCTTACTTATACAAATGTAACAAAATTATATACAATGTAGCGGATCCACAGAGCTTACAGTATTTCCAAATACAAAACTAGCATCTACAAAACTAGGAATACTGGTGCAATACTGGTGCAACACTGGTGCAATACTGGTGCAATACTGGTGGAAATCTAGAGAAGGCCAAAATCTACCCCCAGTATCTACCATTGAGTCTTGTTGTGCCTGGACCTGGTGCCGTCCATGGTGTCCCCTCTGCTCCTGGTACTGACTGAGGACTTGTTAAGGCGGACTGACTCAGATCGATCGACATGTGACTGAAGTCTGTCTTTGATGCCGTCTTTGTCCATCCTCTGCTTTAATTAGACTTTAAAACCATGTTCACACCAGTCTGACGTAGTCTTGATACAGATGTAGTTCCCCTTTAAGTTTTAGCTACGTAGTTTAGCTCATGTGGGTCTGGGTTAGTTATTTAAAACTATCTGCTTCAGTATCTGTGCCTCCCTAGATTAGACCCGGTTTAGACCTGGATTAGACCTGGATTAGTCCAACTGTTGTTGCGATTCTGAGCGATTCAAACTCTTTGTTGGTTTTAATCCCGATCTAAACAATACAATACAATACAATACAATTTATTCTTGTATAGCCCTAGGTCACAACAGAAGTCATCTCAGAGACTTAACAAAACCATTGAAATCACCAACACAGGTCAGAGAATCAATAGTTAAAACACATGAAGAATATAAAGCACACACAGAAGAAAATGTCCATACATGTTGTAGAATGCTAAAGTGTCCTGATCATCACCAATCCTTTCTGTTGGACACTAACTGTCCAACAAGACCCTCCTGCATCGACAAGGAACAACTGACTTTGTCCCCGGTTGCGATGATAGTTTAGCCTTTTCAATTGACATAAACCTGGGCTAATAAATTGGAGATTGAGTACATTATATATTTTACTAAACGACAAATTATCGATCCATAAAAAGGGATTAATGTGACCAAAACTAGTAGCGTTTTGCAGAAAGAGAAGCAGGAAACACAAACGGTAAAAACGTTAACGAAGGAAGACTGATGGCTCGTCCTAATTGATTCCTTCACAGATAATGGCTCCTGTAATCGCTTTTGTTTTCGTCATTACCCTCAAGTGTCATAATTACTTTAGTTCTTACATTAACTGCATAATTGATTGACGCTTGACGGACAGATGCATCAGTCCTTAGTCCCGCCCACTTGTACACGCTGGCTCCTGGATATCGGCTCTTCCCCGAAATCTCTGCGTGACCTTGGGAAGTGCATGTTAGCGATATGTGTGTGTCTTTGTGTGTCCATGTGTGTGTGTGTGTCTGTATGTATGTGTGTGTGTGTCTCTCTGTGTGTGTCTGTATGTATGCGTGTGTGTCTGTGTCTATCTGTGTGTGTGTCTGTCCATGTGTGTTCATGTGTGTCTGTATGTGTGTGTGTCTGTGTCTATCTGTATGTGTGTGTGTGTGTGTCTATCTGTGTGTGTCTGTATGTATGTGTGTCTATCTGTGTGTGTGTGTGTGTGTTATGCGATAAGCCTTTTCTATTAGTAACAGCATCCAGACCCATGCAATCGAAAAGAGAATAGGATTTTAAACTTTGCCAAATGGGATTTCAGCAAAAGGTTTCTTCTGGAGCCGCAAAATAAATCGCATTCGCAATTTCAGTGGTCGCAAAATACCAACAGTGCACTGTTTACGTCCTTAGCAAAGATAATAAGACCCCAAACAAGAACAAGACACATTATATTGAGCACGTAGTGAGAGTAATGTAATATTTTTTCCAGTTGATCGATTGTTTTTACTTTTAAAATCTTCAGTTAGTGGATATTCTGACGCAATTCTCTTCTTGTTTGATATCACAATTGTGTGTCAGAAAAATGTAAATTAGGTGTCTGTATCGTGATGCAATGGATTCTTCCGCAGCAACAACTGTTTTGACTTGCCGACTCTGTTATGGTCTGGTCGCGTCTGCCTCGGGGCGTCTCCAGGTGCACCTTGGGAAACTGTCCAATTATACTTTTACAATGATTGGATCTTCCATAAATGTGTTAGTGTAACAGGTCTCTTGTTGTGGTAAAAGTTGATCTTGGTCAACAATATTGTGTGTTTAAAGTGATACAGGAGGATTTTATACTTCCGGGTGGATCATCAACACTATTGGTCCTCCCAGCTGTCAATCATTCTGGTGATTAAAGGTCCTATATCACGCTTTTCTTCATGTTTCACACTCAGTCCTCTGCACATGTGTGATATTAATGTGTATGATACACCACACAACAATCAAAGCTTGTGAGATTAGAGCCATCTCTTGTATAGAGGTGACGTCACCTCGACTCAAACGAGCTGATCCAGAGTCTGCTCCTCTGCCTGTGAGCCCGCCTCCCCCCGCCCTCACCCGCCTCCCCCCGCCCTCACCCGCCTCCCCCCGCCCTCACCCGCCCTCACCCGCCTCCCCCCGCCCGCACGTTGACGTAGCATCACGCTTTTGTCGTTTATCACCTGTACTTAGTCATTTCATACATAAGAATAAACTTTTTCCAACAATGACAATCCGTCACATCGAGCCCTATGTCCTCGATGCACAATCAGACCCTAGTTATTTAGTTTACAGAAGTATACAGCGAGTTAGCGTCACTACTTACAGATCGAGGGGGTCCGAGTTACGTCTTTTACCGTGGGAATAACGTGTTTCCAGATCAGCCTTTGAGTAAGTCCAGTTCCATTGTCCCTGTAGTTCTGGAACAGTCTCAGTGAAGTGTCCAAGATGAACCGGTTTATAATAGATCCATGAGATGAACAGGTGAAAAAAGTCGAGCCGCTTTCTTCCTCTTAGGGCCAAATAGTGTGTCACATATTTACACCCATAACACACTTCATTCAAGTCGACGTGATCCTAACACTTTTAGTTTCTGACAAAAGCATAAAAACAGCAGCTCTATGTGGAGTCCGCGAGACCAGACCACAGACGCTGGACTCGGGAGCCGGAGCCTGTGCGCTCTGATTCGCTGTTTTGATCCGTCAATCACCTCCCGCCGGCTTTTAATTTATTTTTATTTTTATTATTTTAGACAAAAACAGCATACTAATTGTGTATTGTTCACCCCGTTTTGACAAAAGTATTTAACAACTATTTTAAATACAAAGCAAACGGGGTCATGCGCGTCATCAGTGTGGTTTTCGTCACTGAAGTGGACCCGAGCGTTTCTGTGCCTCACGCTGGGGAAGGAGACAGATTGTTCTCTTACAAAAGATTGACAGAATCAATGAATAAACTACTGTGGGCTTGTGTATGAGGCCAAATAGCATTGTAATCATGTTTAAAGCAGAGAAAAGTCAAAAACCGTGATATGGGCCCTTTAAAGCTGGGGTACTCAACTTTCAAAGCACACAAAATTGAGAAAATGTATTTAAAAAACCCCATCTAACTAGTTTCTTACTCTTAGTTTTCATATAGTACTTTTTAATATGTCCTATTCTAAGTAATATCCACAAAAACATACATTTCAAGGTACTGACATTTAAAGCTGGGGTACCTAACTTTAAAACTAACATAAGTTCTTATCTTTTTAACCCTAAAAAGTTCATATTTTTGTATGTTTTGGTCTCGGTCACATCTTTAGAGCAGCTTTTTCCAACAGAAAAGTGAAAAAGAGAGGACCACCCTCACTCAGCCAATCAGCTCTGAGCCCAAACCCTCCAAAAGTGACTCTCTGGGCCAGGGGTCTCCAACCTGTAGCTCACCGGCCCCTTTCAGGTAGCTCGCCAAAGGAATTAGAATTTAACAAATGAATGAATACATTTAGAGCCCTTACATGTATTCTACAGTATTATGGTGTATTTAACATGAATTCTCTGTTTTGTCGTAATTATTAGATGGATTTGTTTTACGGCTTCAAAAATGGAGTAGCTCTCTGCCTCTTTGTATAGAAGTAGCTCTCTGATTGAAAAGGTTGGGACCCCCGCTCTGGGCTAAACCACAGAAAACCGGTCTCAAAACAGGACCGTGGTCACATCTGTTCACAAGACACTACTTCCTGTTATACATCATGCATTACGATAACACCACACAAGTTACACACCCCAGCTTTAAATTACAGATTATATATTCACAGATGAATATTCATGAGCAATGCTGAGAAGTTTTAACACCCGTAAAAATAACTTCCTCCTTCTCAAAAGTTTATATTACTAGTTTATAGGGGTACAAAGCACAAACAAAATACAAAATGGATTCCAATCCCAGGCGGACTGGAGTTATGCATGTTTTGCCTATGTCTGTGTAAGTTTCCTCCAGGTGCTCCGGTTTCCCCTACCACTAAAAACATGCACACTAGACCTGGCCTCTGTACTGACTCTTCTATCATTCTAAATCGTTTTCATACGCATGTTTTGGTCAGCTCAGATTAGACACCAAGTTACACACCCCAGCTTTAAATTATAGACCTTCCTGACCCTAAAGATCCTCTGTGATTGGTTGGGTTTGCGCCCGTCCGTGCCCAGAGCGGCAGGTGCAGGGGTCGGTGTAACTTTAGACGTCTCTGTTCATGGACGGGAACAACGGCGACAGTGAAGCACCGGGAGGACATCATGCCGACGACATGTGTGTGCGTCATCTGTGCAATTCCAACGTGCAATACAGAAGCACATGTGTTCCAGACCCTTGTGTTGCTAATGTACAGAGGTACATACTTCTTTTTTATGCTAAAGTTAGAGATTGTAAATGCTAACAATATGTAGCTTGCTTTTTTATTATGCTAAAGCTAGATTTTATACTTGCTTCTTTGTACTAAAGAAGCAAATGCCTGTGTGTGTGTCTGTGTGTACGTGTGTGTGTCTGTCTGCCTGTGTGTGTGTACGTGTGTGCGTCTGTGTGTCTGTGTGTCCGTGTGTGTGTACGTGTGTGTGTCTGTCTGCCTGTGTTTGCCTGTGTGTACGTGTGTGTGTGTGTCTGTGCATGTGTCTGTCTGCCTGTGTGTGTGTACGTGTGTGCGTCTGTGTGTCTGTGTCTGTGTGTCCGTGTGTGTGTACGTGTGTGTGTCTGTCTGCCTGTGTGTGTACGTGTGTGTGTACGTGTGTGCGTCTGTGTCTGTGTGTCCGTGTGTGTGTACGTGTGTGTGTCTGTCTGCCTGTGTGTGTGTACGTGTGTGCGTCTGTGTGTCTGTGTGTCCGTGTGTGTGTACGTGTGTGTGTCTGTCTGCCTGTGTGTACGTGTGTGCGTCTGTGTGTCTGTGTCTGTGTGTCCGTGTGTGTGTACGTGTGTGTGTCTGTCCGCCTGTGTGTGGATCTGTGTTTCCTTGTCTGTGTGTGTGCCTGTGTGTAAGTGTGTGTCTGTGTGTACGTGTGTGTGTGTGTGTCTGTCTGCCTGTGTTTGCGTGTGTGTGTGTGTGTACGTGTGTGTGCGTGTGTCTGTCAACATGTGTGTGCCTGTGTGTGTGTCTGTGTGCACGTGTGTCTGTACGTGCGTGTGCCTGTGTGTACGTGTGTGTGTCTGTCTGCCTGTGTGTGTGTACGTGTGTGTGTCTGTCTGCCTGTGTGTGTGTGTGTGTCTGTCTGCCTGTGTGTGTGTACGTGTGTGTGTCTGTCTGCCTGTGTGTGTGTATGTCTGTGTGTACGTGTGTGTGTGTGTGTACGTGTGTGTGTGTGTTCGTGTGTGTGTCTGTCTGCCTGTGTGTGTCTGTATGCGTGTGTGTCTGCCTGTGTGTGTGTGTGTGTACGCGTGTGTGTCTGCCTGTGTGTGTCTGTGTGTGTACGCGTGTGTGTCTGCCTGTGTGTGTCTCTGTGTGTGTGTGTGTGTGTGTGTGTCTGTCTGCCTGTGTGTGTCTCTGTGTGTGTGTGTACGCGTGTGTGTCTGCCTGTGTGTGTCTGCCTGTGTCTGTCTGCCTGTGTCTGTCTGCCTGTGTGTGTGTCTGCCTGTGTGTGTCTCTGTGTGTGTGTGTGTACGTGTGTGTGTGTCTGCCTGTGTGTGTCTGCCTGTGTGTGTCTGCCTGTGTGTGTGTCTGCCTGTGTGTGTCTGCAGGGGTGATGTAGTTGTGAAAAGGAAGCAAGTGTGCGATGAGTTTTGCAGGAAGCAGAAAATGAAATTGGACACGCCCAAAGTAAACCTGTTCCTCCAAACTCCAAATCTGCAGAGAAATAAACTCAAACATTCATTTAACTTTTGGAATTAAGAAAGAAATCTGCAATTTGAATAAAAATGATAAAATACTGAACAGAGACGACTCATATCCAAATTGTTTTTTTGTCGATTCTTTGTCGTAACCAATCTCAATAAAATAAATAATGTCGTCTGAAAACACCTTAACAGTCGTAGTAATAACCAGGTCTCCATTCATATGTGCCAAAATGCCTGCCCACTGCTGTCTTACACACATACTGTCTGATATTACATTCATATGTGCCAAAATGCCTGCCCACTGCTGTCTTACACACATACTGTCTGATATTACATTCATATGTGCCAAAATGCCTGCCCACTGCTGTCTTACACACATACTGTCTGATATTAAAGACCTTCTTGATCTAAGGCGCCATGAGCTTTTGTGATCGTCCTAAAAACTGCTCAGAATCTAACTTTTTGTGCTCTTTTTGTGATTTTTTTCAGCTTCAACCCTTTCCAAAGTTAGCATCTCGGTCAACACATATGTTTTAGAATCTTATCCAGACAAAATGCCAATAAAACCAGTCCAGAACAGTGCAGGGGTCGTGGTTAGTCCCAGTAATGGCCTCTTGAAGACCAGAGAGAAACCATGATCCAAACATGGAGATGAAAAGGTCCAACTCAGGCCCGTGGGCCAAATCCGGCCGCAAGACCATTTTTAGTGGCCCCCGATATGATTTTTAATGATCTGTATCAGAGTAAGTTGCAGCGTTGATGGTAATGATATACCATGGCATGTTATACTTAATGTTAAAGTCTGTTATCTCAGGAAAACAACCATATCACTGAATCTGTTCTGATTACATGTTCATATTTTAGACGTTTTTTTATCAATTAACATTTTTGCACTAGTTGGCATGCATCGCACTTAGTTCCCCATATCCCCTTTCCCCTTGTGACGCTCAAAATGAAGCTCAAAAAATAAAATAACAATAATAATACATTTAAAAAATAAATAAATAAAGACATACAAAACAGAATACTAATTAATAGAAAATATATAATAAATATTTTAGAAGTTATAGTTCCTTTTTTGAAACAATCTTTTTGATATTTGACACAGTTCAACTCATGTCAAATCAAAGACAAAAAAAACATAACATTACAAAACTTGTGCCCTTGAGCCAGGTTAGTCAAAGGAAACACACCTGCTCCTCCTCCCTCTCCTCCCTCCCCCTCTCTCTCTCTCTCCCCCTCTCTCCCTCCCCTCTCTCTCTCTCCTCCCCCCTCTCTCTCTCCTCCCCTCTCTCCTCTCCTCCTCTCTCTCTCTCCCCCCTCTCTCTCTCTCCCCTCTCTCTCTCCCCCCCTCTCTCTCTCTCTCTCCTCTCCCTCCCTCTCTCCTTTTGTCCATTAACCGTGCTCTCAGGCGTTCACTCAGTCACGACGCTCTGGTTGGCTCACACACACACACACACACACACACACACACACACACACACACACACAACACTTGGACCACAGCAGATCTACATTTATGACACTATAATTGTTTAAAAAGTGGCTCCAACGTCAAACATGAGAAAATCTGTGGCTGCTGATTACACCTGAAATGACCAATCTGTAATCTGGGTTTGGTTTGAATCTTGTCCATTGTAATGTTGTGTATAATCTGGTTTAAATCACTTCATTTCCTCATTATCGTCTCCACTTCCTGGTTCATCGACTTTGACTGTAATCTTGTATTTGATCTTGTGTATTGGATTTTCTATCGTTTTCATTCCAAACCGAGCTGGAGCACACCAGACTCAAATCAATTCCTCAAGTCTTCAGGCTAAAACTGGACTGACTGAGATTTGCGGTAAAACACCCCCGTCCTAATCCAATTCTGATTAAACTGCGACTCCGGCACGAGACTTTTTGTATTCATTCCATGCCTTTAAAGGAGCAGTGAGTAAACATGTGGCCAAAAGTGGTACTGCAGCCTCTCCCACTCTCCCTGACTCAGGTTGCCAGATATGCAGACGAATCCAGCTGGGACCGTAACAGCTGAATAGACAACAAATCTATAACCAACACCTTTTTCACAAAGATAGAAATCCTGGTTTTATTCCTTGTTTTGCCGTTAATGATTTGAGAATCATAACGAGACCTTTTTTAGTTCTGCGCCACATGGTACTTTACCAGTGAGATTAGCTCCACGCGGTGAGTTCTGGCGCCCGGATCAGAGACTTTCTGATTGGTGAAACGGTGGAGGGCAGGACATCGAAATGAAAACAATAACAAGATTTAGAGGCTGGAAAAGTAATTTAGAAATTCAAATATCTCTGAACTACTGTTATCAGTTAAAGAAGGATTGGAAAAGAACAGATTATTATTATGACAGATTAGGGCCCTTTGATGATGACAGATTAGGGCCCTTTAATGATGACAGATTAGGGCCCTTTAATGACAACAGATTAGGGCCCTTTAATGATGACAGATTAGGGCCCTTTAATGACGACAGATTAGGGCCCTTTAATGACGACAGATTAGGGCCCTTTAATGACGACAGATTAGGGCCCTTTAACGATGACAGATTAGGGCCCTTTAACGATGACAGATTAGGGCCCTTTAATGACGACAGATTAGGGCCCTTTAATGACGACAGATTAGGGCCCTTTAATGACGACAGATTAGGGCCCTTTAATGACGACAGATTACGGCCCTTTAATGACGACAGATTAGGGCCCTTTAATGACGACAGATTAGGGCCCTTTAACGATGACAGATTAGGGCCCTTTAACGATGACAGATTAGGGCCCTTTAATGACGACAGATTAGGGCCCTTTAATGACGACAGATTAGGGCCCTTTAATGACGACAGATTAGGGCCCTTTAACGATGACAGATTAGGGCCCTTTTACGACAACAGATTCGGGCCCTTTAATGACGACAGATTCGGGCCCTTTAATGACGACACAGTGTTTCCCACAGGTTTGAAGGCAATGTGTGGTGGTCGTCGGCACTGTACCACTGTACCCCACTCCCCGCCCCCCACCTTTTTACAGTAATAAGTTACAGCAGATCAAAAGTGACATGTTTTGACAATTTTTAGGCTATTTTGGACCAAAATGGCTGCTTTAAATCAATATTTCTACAGTAAAAGTTTCTGGTCTTTGGTACAGTGGTAGAGGGCAATCATGAGGTCGTGAATCCAGTGAAATTAGTCGCACACCTTTTTACAGTAAAAAGTTACAGTAGATCAAAAGTGACATGTTTTGACTATTTTGGAGGTATTTTGGACCAAAATGGCTACTTTACCTCAATATTTCTACAGTAAAAGTGTCTGGTCTTTGGTACAGTGGTAGAGGGCAATGTTGAGGTCATGAATCCAGTGAAATCAGTTGCACACCTTTTTACAGTGAAAAGTTACAGTAGATCAAATGTGACATGTTTTGACCATTTTTTAGGCTATTTTGGACCAAAATGGCTACTTTAAATCAATATTTCTCAATATTTCTACAGTAAAAGTGTCTGGTCTTTGGTACAGTGGTAGAGGACAATCTTGAGGTCATGAATCCAGTGAAATTAGTCGCACACCTTTTTACAGTAAAAAGTTACAGTAGATCAAAAGTGACATGTTTTGACTATTTTGGAGGTATTTTGGACCAAAATGGCTACTTTACCTCAATATTTCTCAATATTTCTACAGTAAAAGTTTCTGGTCTTTGGTACAGTGGCAGAGGGCAATAATAAGGTCATGAGTCAAGTGAAATTAGTCGCACACCTTATTCCAGTAAATAGTTACAATACTTGAAAATTGCACTAGCGGACCAAATTGTGTACTTTATACATGTAAACAATAGAGTGGCTATCCTCCTGAGGACTCACAATCTGCCGGAGGAATCGTAGGGGGCTGGTGCTATGTGTCATCTCTATAAGGTTTTAATCACAAAAACGTGTCTCCCTGACCCCAGCGCGCTTTCTGTTCGATAAAAATGGGTGACTCCGAAAGGACGTTCCGCTGTTACCGTAAGTTCTCAACAAAACGCGCACCGTCTTTTCCCCGATGCGGGCCGCATGTTCATAGAGCTGAAAGATGCGGGCCACTTTACCGCGGTAAATGAATAGACACAGCTGCTTACAGCGATGATCGCTGATGGAGACGGAGACACGCGGTGTGCACGAAGGGGAGGGGCTGTGTGTGTGTAGGTCTCTGTATGTGGGAGAGACGCGTAGCTTGAGTGAGAGTTACGAAGGGCCGCCACATTTTAAACCCCCCTCCCCGCTGTCAAATTGACCGCTGCGGCGGCACTAGACGATGCATGTTTTAAATAGCGTAACAAAAAAAATATATATATAATAATACGAAACGCAATTTGTGGCGGGCGGTCTCTAATCTGTGGCGGTGCGCCACAGATTAGTCTATGTGTGGGAAACACTGCGACAAATTAGGGCCCTTTAATGATCACAGATTAGGGCCCTTTAATGATCACAGATTAGGGCCCTTTAATGATCACAGATTAGGGCCCTTTAATGATGACAGATTAGGGCCCTTTAATGATAACAGATTAGGGCCCTTTAACAATGACAGATTCGGGCCCTTTAACGACGACAGATTCGGGCCCTTTAATGATGACTTGACAAGAAAACTTACATATTGCTGCTTTAACATCCACATTTTGTAATTGTAGACCTTGAACTTGAATGTAAAAGTGGCCACTCGGCTGATTTAAATCTACTTCACACAATAATAACGCTAGCTTTTGCCTCGGCTAATCTCGTGGGATTGTCCAACGCACTTCTGACTGTTGCACCTGTAGCACAAGATGAAGAGATAAATCCAGTCTAAATCATCTTCATATTCTGCTTTTATAACTATTTTAAAACACGTGGTTTTAGGTCTTGTCCGTGTCGAGGGATTCACCAACGTTCGATCCAAACACACCACCGTCTAACGTTCAAACTTTCCCTATTTTCTCTAAAGTGCAACCTCTCTGCAGTTTCCTCATCAATTATTTATGACAGCAGCTCCCCCCCCCCTCCTCCCCCCCCCCTCCCTCCCTCATCCTCTCCCCCCCTCCTTCCCCCATCCTCCCTCACCCATCCTCCCTCCCTCATCCTCCCTCCCCCCCTGGTCACGACTCGAGATGCTCCCAGCTGAGATAATGCCAGCTCTAAAAAACATGCCCGGTTCATAACAGTCTGATGTTAGATTTATGGACGTCGCATTTTTAACAGTGTCAGACAGGATCACAGTAACATCTGTTCTGTTCCAGATATCAAGCTTAAAGGAGTAGCTCTCTGCCTTTTAGCGTCCCTGGAAAGTAGCTCTCTGCCTTTTAGCGTCCCTGGAAAGTAGCTCTCTGCCTTTTAGCGTCCTGGGAAAGTAGCTCTCTGCCTTTTAGCGTCCCAGGAAAGTAGCTCTCTGCCTTTTAGGGTCCCTGGAAAGTAGCTCTCTGCCTTTTAGGGTCCCAAGAAAGTAGCTCTCTGCCTTTTAGGGTCCCAAGAAAGTAGCTCTCTGCCTTTTAGCGTCCCAGGAAAGTAGCTCTCTGCCTTTTAGCGTCCCTGGAAAGTAGCTCTCTGCCTTTTACCGTCCCTGGAAAGTAGCTCTCTGCCTTTTACCGTCCTGGTAAAGTAGCTCTCTGCCTTTTAGCGTCCCAGGAAAGTAGCTCTCTGCCTTTTAGCGTCCCTGGAAAGTAGCTCTCTGCCTTTTAGCGTCTCTGGAAAGTAGCTCTCTGCCTTTTAGCGTCCCTGGAAAGTAGCTCTCTGCCTTTTAGCGTCCCTGGAAAGTAGCTCTCTGCCTTTTAGCGTCCCTGGAAAGTAGCTCTCTGCCTTTTAGCGTCCCTGGAAAGTAGCTCTCTGCCTTTTAGCGTCCTGGGAAAGTAGCTCTCTGCCTTTTAGCGTCCCAGGAAAGTAGCTCTCTGCCTTTTAGGGTTCCTGGAAAGTAGCTCTCTGCCTTTTAGGGTCCCAAGAAAGTAGCTCTCTGCCTTTTAGGGTCCCAAGAAAGTAGCTCTCTGCCTTTTAGCGTCCCAGGAAAGTAGCTCTCTGCCTTTTAGCGTCCCTGGAAAGTAGCTCTCTGCCTTTTACCGTCCCTGGAAAGTAGCTCTCTGCCTTTTACCGTCCTGGTAAAGTAGCTCTCTGCCTTTTAGCGTCCCAGGAAAGTAGCTCTCTGCCTTTTAGCGTCCCTGGAAAGTAGCTCTCTGCCTTTTAGCGTCTCTGGAAAGTAGCTCTCTGCCTTTTAGCGTCCCTGGAAAGTAGCTCTCTGCCTTTTAGCGTCCCTGGAAAGTAGCTCTCTGCCTTTTAGCGTCCCTGGAAAGTAGCTCTCTGCCTTTTAGCGTCCCAGGAAAGTAGCTCTCTGCCTTTTAGCGTCCCTGGAAAGTAGCTCTCTGCCTTTTAGCGTCCCTGGAAAGTAGCTCTCTGCCTTTTAGCGTCCCAGGAAAGTAGCTCTCTGCCTTTTAGCGTCCCAGGAAAGTAGCTCTCTGCCTTTTAGCGTCCCTGGAAAGTAGCTCTCTGCCTTTTAGCGTCTCTGGAAAGTAGCTCTCTGCCTTTTAGCGTCCCTGGAAAGTAGCTCTCTGCCTTTTAGCGTCCCAGGAAAGTAGCTCTCTGCCTTTTAGCGTCCCAGGAAAGTAGCTCTCTGCCTTTTAGCGTCCCAGGAAAGTAGCTCTCTGCCTTTTAGCGTCCCAGGAAAGTAGCTCTCTGCCTTTTAGCGTCCCAGGAAAGTAGCTCTCTGCCTTTTAGCGTCCCTGGAAAGTAGCTCTCTGGGGGAGAAAGGTTATATGGTCCTGGTCCAGATTTTATACACACATTTTAAGTCTATTTTAGTCTTTCTGAATCCAGCAGCGACAGGAGCTGGTGCTGGATCACAGCTTCAGACTTTACACTTGGTTCTGGTTCTGGTTCTGGTTCTGGATCTGGTTCTGGATCTGGTTCTGGTTCTGGATGATATTTTGTGGTTTTTGGTTAAATGAAAAGCGACTGGAAGCTGCCGGAGGAGAGAGAAACCTCCATTCATCAATCTGCTGAGACTGAGTCCAAACAGAGAGAGACCGAGTCCAGACCGAGTCCAGACCGAGTCCAGACCGAGTCCAGACAGAGAGAGACCAGACAGAGAGAGACCGAGTCCAGACCGAGTCCAGACAGAGAGAGACCGAGTCCAGACCGAGTCCAGACAGAGAGAGACCGAGTCCAGACCGAGAGAGACCAGACAGAGAGAGACCGAGTCCAGACCGAGTCCAGACAGAGAGAGACCGAGTCCAGACCGAGTCCAGACAGAGAGAGACAGAGTCCAGACAGAGAGAGACCAGACAGAGAGAGACCGAGTCCAGACAGAGAGAGACCGAGTCCAGACCGAGTCCAGACAGAGAGAGACCGAGTCCAGACCGAGTCCAGACAGAGAGAGACCAGACAGAGAGAGACCGAGTCCAGACCGAGAGAGACCAGACAGAGAGAGACCGAGTCCAGACAGAGAGAGACCGAGTCCAGACCGAGTCCAGACAGAGAGAGACAGAGTCCAGACCGAGTCCAGACAGAGAGAGACCAGACAGAGAGAGACCGAGTCCAGACAGAGAGAGACCGAGTCCAGACCGAGTCCAGACAGAGAGAGACAGAGTCCAGACCGAGTCCAGACAGAGAGAGACCAGACAGAGAGAGACCGAGTCCAGACAGAGAGAGACCGAGTCCAGACCGAGTCCAGACAGAGAGAGACCGAGTCCAGACAGAGAGAGACCAGACAGAGAGAGACCAGACAGAGAGAGACCGAGTCCAGACCGAGAGAGACCAGACAGAGAGAGACCGAGTCCAGACCGAGTCCAGACAGAGAGAGACCGAGTCCAGACCGAGTCCAGACAGAGAGAGACAGAGTCCAGACCGAGTCCAGACAGAGAGAGACCAGACAGAGAGAGACCGAGTCCAGACAGAGAGAGACCGAGTCCAGACCGAGTCCAGACAGAGAGAGACCGAGTCCAGACCGAGTCCAGACAGAGAGAGACCGAGTCCAGACCGAGTCCAGACAGAGAGAGACCAGACAGAGAGAGACCAGACAGAGAGAGACCAGACAGAGAGAGACCAGACAGAGAGAGACCGAGTCCAGACAGAGAGAGACCGAGTCCAGAGAGAGACAGAGTCCAGACAGAGAGAGACAGAGTCCAGAGAGAGACCGAGTTCAGAGAGAGACCGAGTCCAGACAGAGAGAGACCGAGTCCAGAAAGAGACCGAGTCCAGACAGAGAGAGACCGAGTCCAGACAGAGAGAGACCGAGTCCAGAAAGAGACCGAGTCCAGACAGAGAGAGACCGAGTCCAGAAAGAGACCGAGTCCAGACAGAGAGAGACCGAGTCCAGAAAGAGACCGAGTCCAGACAGAGAGAGACCGAGTCCAGAAAGAGACCGAGTCCAGACAGAGAGAGACCGAGTCCAGACAGAGAGAGACCGAGTCCAGACAGAGAGAGACCGAGTCCAGAGAGAGACCGGGTCCAGAGAGAGACAGATTGCTGGTACTTGTATTTTTGCTTCTGTCTCATCTTCAGATCAACTTTCTCAAACAGAAATGTAAAAAAAAGTATCTCTCTCTCATCCAGCCCTCAGCCCAAAGAGTCAGAAAGTGCCTTACAGGGGTGTTCCATGTTTTATTGATGAGAAAGTGCCTCCAGCTTCAGTATATTCTGATGCTTTGCTGTGTCATAGTTGTGCCATACAAATAACCCTGCCTTGGCCACAGACAAAGACCTGTCTGTACCATGTGTGTACCATGTGTGTACCATGTGTGTACCATGTGTGTACCATGTGTGTTAACTTCATCTGGTTTGGGAAAAGTGCCAAAAAGGAAAGATCCAGAGAGATTTTGGGGAGAAAACACAAACTCTCTGGATTTTTCCACTGGACAAATGTTTTTACTTTTATGGATAAATATGAAAACAATCAGAGTAAAATCCACAGAGCTCTCTGTGTCTAAATATGGAAGAATCTCTCATCTCTACCTTCCTCCCTCCCCCTCCATCTCTTCTTCTCCCTCCCTCCCCCTCCATCTCTTCTTCTCCCTCCCTCCCCCTCCATCTCTTCTTCTCCCTCCCTCCCTCTATCTCTTCTTCTCCCTCCCTCTATCTCTTCTTCTCCCCTCTTCTTTTCTCTCCCCTTCCCTCTTCCTCCCTCTCTCTCCCTCCTCTCTCTCCCTCCTCCTCTTCCTCCCTCCACCTCTCTCTCTCTCCCCTCTCTCTCCCTCCCTCTTCCTCCCCTCCACCTCTCCCTCCCCTCTCCCTCCCTCCCCCCCTCTCTCTCTCTCTCCCTCCCTCCCTCTTCCTCCCCCTCTCCCTCTATCTCTTCTTCTCCCTGCCTCCCTCTATCTCTTCTTCTCCCTGCCTCCCTCTATCTCTTCTTCTTCTCCCTGCCTCCCTCTATCTCTTCTTCTCCCTGCCTCCCTCTATCTCTTCTTCTCCCTGCCTCCCTCTATCTCTTCTTCTCCCTGCCTCCCTCTATCTCTTCTTCTCCCTGCCTCCCTCTATCTCTTCTTCTCCCTCCCTCTATCTCTTCTTCTTCTCCCTCCCTCTATCTCTTCTTCTTCTCCCTCCCTCTATCTCTTCTTCTTCTCCCTCCCTCTATCTCTTCTTCTTCTCCCTCCCTCTATCTCTTCTTCTTCTCCCTCCCTCTATCTCTTCTTCTCCCCTCTTCTTTTCTCTCCCTTCCCTCTTCCTCCCTCTCTCCCTCTCTCTCTCCCTCTTTCTCTCGTCCTCTCTCCCTCCCTCTTCCTCCCTCCACCTCTCTCTCCCCCCCTCTCTCCCTCCCTCTTCCTCCCTCCACCTCTCCTCTCTCCCCCTCTCTCCCTCCCTCTTCCTCCCTCCACCTCTCTCTCTCTCTCCCCCTCTCTCCCTCCCTCTTCCTCCCTCCACCTCTCTCTCTCTCCCCCTCTCTCCCTCCCTCTTCCTCCCTCCACCTCTCTCTCTCCCCCTCTCTCCCTCCCTCTTCCTCCCTCCACCTCTCTCTCTCTCCCCCCCTCTCTCCCTCCCTCTTCCTCCCTCCCTCCACCTCTCTCCCTCTCTCCCTCTCTCTCTCTCTGGGACACTGAGAGTGAGTCTTTTACTTCACTTTACAATCACAAAAGAGGAAAAGCTTTAGCGATGCACTGATCCCAAGGTTTCTCTGCCTCCTGAAGCACAAAGGGTTTAAAGCTCTGGGTTTAAAGCTCTGGGTTTAAAGCTCTGGGTTTAAAGCTCTGGGTATGTAAATAAACATGTCTTTTGCAAACTTGTAAGAAAGAGCCCTGTGAGTCCGTTTGACTCCTTTACATGGTGCTAACATGGACATGATGCTAACATGGACATGATGCTAACATGGACATGATGCTAACATGGACATGATGCTAACATGGACATGATGCTAACATGGACATGATGCTAACATGGACATGATGCTAACATGGACATGATGCTAACATGGACATGATGCTAACATGGACATGATGCTAACATGGACATGATGCTAACATGGACATGATGCTAACATGGACATGATGCTAACATGGACATGATGCTAACATGGACATGATGCTAACATGGACATGATGCTAACATGGACATGATGCTAACATGGACATGATGCTAACATGGACATGATGCTAACATGGACATGATGCTAACATGGACATGATGCTAACATGGACATGATGCTAACATGGACATGATGCTAACATGGACATGATGCTAACATACAGTACAAATACAAACATAATTCTAAAAGTGACCAAAAATATCAAATCTTTTCATCTGAACCTTCAAAAAACCATGAAATCAGAAGCAAAACGTCAGAGAAAAAAAACCCAAAGCAGTGCTCTCTGATGTAAACACATTCCAGCCGCATGTGACATCACCCTGTTTACTTCTGGGGTCCAGCAGCTGATGGCGAGCGGCCCACATCTCGTCTCCCAACACAACATTAGCGGCGTTAGCGGCGGGAGCTCGTGTTTCTGGGGGGACATTTGAGGACGTGACACCGCGGTCATCTCCCGGTTCTTAAATTAGCTCGGTTCGTTAATTTACACCTGCACTAGGACCCAGCGGTCGCAAAGAACAGAGAGCTCGGGTTGCGGCGTATCAAAGTTTAGCGTTAGCATAACTCCGGGATTGGAACATTTGTTTTATGATTAATGGCGTGAATAACCGACCGTGACACATGCTCTCAGCAGTGCATTGTGGGTAGAGGACGGTGTTGAGTCTTTCCCAGAGATCTATCGAAGCAGGATCTATGACTACATTAGATTCTTAAGGTTAATTAGGTCATTTAGTGCGGTTTTTAAATACAAAACTTACTTGTAGATAAAGTATTTCTAAAGAAGAGGAAGAAGCGGAAGAAGAGGAAGAAGAAGAGGAAGAAGAAGAGGAAGAAGAAGAGGAAGAAGAATAAGAGGAAGAGGAAGAGGAAGAGGAAGAAGAGGAAGAAGAAGAGGAAGAAGAAGAAACAAGAAGAAGAGGAAGAAGAAGAGGAAGAAGAAGAGGAAGATGAAGAAGAAGAAGCGGAAGAGGAAGAGGAAGAAGAGGAAGAAGAAGAGGAAGATGAAGAAGAAGAAGCGGAAGAGGAAGAAGAAGAGGAAGAAGAAGAGGAAGAAGAAGAGGAAGAATAAGAAGAGGAAGAAGAAGAGGAAGAGGAAGAAGCGGAAGAGGAAGAAGAAGAAAAATATGTGTTTATTTATTATGCAGTTTTTTGTGTAGTTACTGAAAACCGTTTATACACTTCAACTATAATGTCAAAAACAAACAAACGAAACACATTTTTATGTTTGGCTAAGTGAGGAGAAGGCGGATAGCACTCTCGCCTCTCAGCAAGAAGGTCCTGGGTTCGAATCCCGGTCGAACCAGGGCCTTTCTGAGTGGAGTTTGCATGTTCTCCCCGTGTCTGCGTAGGTTTCCTCCGGGTGCTCCGGTTTCCCCTACCACTAAAAATATGTACAATAGTTCTGGCATGTGCCTCCTGTACTGGCCCCGCTCCCAAAATTAACAATTGTAAACCGCTTTGAGACTCCGATGTGCAGTGAAAAGGCGGTATATAAATAAAGATTACTTACTACTACTTTTCAATATTCCGTTTCATAAATATGATCTACAGATGTGAAATGGAATTCTACCGATGTAATCCAGACAGAGAGAGACCGAGTCCAGACCGAGTCCAGACAGAGAGAGTCCAGACAGAGAGAGACCGAGTCCAGACCGAGTCCAGACAGAGAGAGTCCAGACAGAGAGAGACCGAGTCCAGACAGAGAGAGACCGAGTCCAGACAGAGAGAGACCGAGTCCAGAAGTCAGAGAGAGACCGAGTCCAGACAGAGAGAGACCGAGTCCAGACAGGAGAGAGACCGAGTCCAGACAGAGAGGAGACCGAAGTCCCAAGAGAGAGCCCCCAAGTCCAGACAGAGAGGGGACCGCGTCCAGAGACCCACAAACAACATGGGGGGGGGGAACACGATCCCGGACCGTTACGTTGCAGGATTCTATGACTACATTAGATTCTTAAGGTTAATCAGGGTAAAAAACCAGGTTCTAGTTCAAAGTTTGTGACTTTATTAAAATTTATACACATTCATCTCTGCCCCTGATGGACCAACACCTCCATGTGGGTTTGATTCTCTAATCTGTGTTGGCGAATCCACAGTTTGGTCGAATTGAATTGGTTCTAAAATGAGTAAACTTTAGCTTTTAGCATAAACTAGCGTATACAAATGTGATACACTGAATCTAGAATCTCCAAACCGTTGGTCAGGCCCCAGTCTACAAACAAAACTAAAGTCTAGTTGCATGTGACTTGTGTTTGTCCTGGATCTGGACTGGATCTGGACTCAGCAGAGGTCCCTGTGATCTCGGGGCCCCCCACAGCTGATCTCGGGGCCCCCCACAGCTGCTCGCGGGGGCCCGAGCCTGACCCTTCTGCTTTGGGACGTGTTCACACAGCTCTCACAGAGACCAGACCAGGGACTGGAGCAGAAAATTACCAATATTTATGAACTCTTTTAGCATCGCATCCGCTACAACCTCTTTTAGTTCTATGTCAACTTGTCCCTGACAACTAACAACAAATACATACATAAAATTACTGTTGTAACCAATAAAAAGTCCAGAATATCTTTTCACAACACAACAATTTGGACACATTCCTAGAGTCCATAACCAAAACGAACCTCCAAGTAGTTAATTGTTCCTGCAGCAGATATAATTTTACAGTGGACAGTTTCCAGCGTCCCGTGACCGGTCGGGCGCCACAACTGGTTCTCCCTGTCAACAGCCCCCCCCCCCCTAATGAACAAAGACATAGGACCTCCCGTTATCCCGACGACTAAAGGTCACCCGTCTCCACCACGGCCGCCACGTTCTTGAGTTTCAAAACAAGCGCCCCCCCCCCCAAACCTGAGGACGCCTCTGCACGCCGCGGCCCACTTGGCTTTCGACCCGAGCTAACACGTGCGGCCTTGAGCATTGTCGTTTTTTAAAATGTTCTGTCTGAAAACGCAGATGTGAAGCATGGACACGCTTGCATACGGCAGCTCGGGAGTTGTGTAATTTGGAATACAAAAAGAGTCAGTGTTGGGAAAAAAAATGTTATGAGCTTCATCTTTACGAGCGCGGCCCTGAATCTGCTCTTGATGCTTTCTGGATTTTAAATCAGAAATCCCTTTGACTTTCAGAAAAACCCGAAACGGCGTTCTGTGTTTGTTTTGCCGGGAGTGACTCAGAAAAAAATGTTCCCGAAAATGACAAAAGCGAGATAGACGGAGGCAGAATGAAGCTCGGCTGTGTACACCTGGATATACAAGCAAGCATGAGGAAGAGAAAGAAGAGGAGGAAGAAGAGGAAGAAGAAGAGGAAGAAGAAGAGGAAGAGGGGAGAGTGAGATTTGTGACCAGACTCGTGAGGACTGGGACGAGCAGCCGGCCGTACCATCTGCTCACACTGCTACAGAAACATCCAGAGACGAGAGCAGATCTAACACAGCAAAACCAGCACCTATGCAAAGGCTGCATCCAAATTCAAACCAACACACCTCCTTTCTCTCGCTTCCTTCGCATTTGTATTGACCTTTTCCAGCATATATTTTGACTTAAGTGAGTTTAAACATCTCAAAGAAGCGTGAAACTTCTCTTTCCCAAACCAGGGGTCTTGTGTAAGATTCATTTTGAAGAACAAGGAAGTATAAAGAAGGACGTTTTGCTCAATTTGGATGCAGACAAGTCCATGCATAGAGTTCTTCTGATGGATTTGAACCATTTTTGGGGCAAGACAGACGCAGCAGAAGCAGGAAATATATATTTTTCTACATTTTGTGTTCTACAATCCAGGTGCCCAGACGCTTTGACTCTGACTTTTGCAATTTTCCCACAGAAATCCTGTCAATTTAGATACAAAATAATTGGTTAGTTAATAGAAATTCCAGTGGACCAGGCCACAATCAACAAACGAAAAACCCATTTCCACAGTAGACTTGGAAGGTTATTTTAACAAGACAAAAAAGTACAGAAAGCTAGTACAGCTTGATTATGAAAAGAACCTTCTAAGCCTTAATAGTAATAGTTAGTAATTGTTATACCTCCAGAAGTTCAAAAATAATATCCATATCCTGTATATTACAAAATGACCACGAGACGTCTGCCCATGTGTCCGAGCCTCTCCTTGGACTTCCATTCACAGCTAAAGGTGCTAAATGTGGCTAATCCTCAACCCCTTTTGAGAAACTGGGATGCTATATGCTGCGCTAATGCTATATGCTGCGCTAATGCTATATGCTGCGCTAATGCTAGAGGCCGGCGCGCTACAGCAGACCCTGGGCTTAGGACGAGGCTAAACGGGCTGGAAATAACCGCCTTGACTTCGGGATCATTGGACGTAGCATTGAACTGTAGTCTGACAAATGTAAGCTAGGTTTGGTCCATGAGGTTTTTTTTACAATTGGCTAATTTAGGGCAAGATTTGTGGCTAAATTCTTACATTTTGGAACAAGTGAAAAATGAAATGGGGCTGTTTCTATTCTACGGTTTTATTCTTTTGTCCTTATTCAGACGATGTGTTTAATCTGTGATGTTTAATCTGTAATCTGTATAAACTCTTGTTATTCAGTAATGTGTGGATAAACATAGAAGCTAGAGAATAACAAGAACAGCAAAAGACTTTAGGTGGAAGACAAAATTCTACTGTTTTTGCAAACGTGATTTGGGGAAAGAAAACTGGAAAATAATTTAAATCCATTTCTGAGACATTCATTTTTCCCTTTTCTAAATAATTGGTTAAAAAAAAATATTAAATCAATCCATCGTTAAGACTCCTACACACACCGTACAATGCCGGCAGTAAATTAAATATATTTTGTAGTTTTTGTACAGAGTTTTTTGAGAGTCGTAGTTTTAAAACCACGTTACCACAAAACATTGGAACAGGATGACTCTGGGGTGACTCTGGGGTGACTCTGGGGTGACTCTGGGGTGACTCTGGGGTGACTCTGGGGTGACTCTGGGGGTGACTCTGGGGGTGACTCTGGGGTGACTCTGGGGTGACTCTGGGGTGACTCTGGGGTGACTCTGGGGGTGACTCTGGGGGTGACTCTGGGGGTGACTCTGGGGGTGACTCTGGGATGACTCTGGGATGACTCTGGGGTGACTCTGGGATGACTCTGGGGGTGACTCTGGGATGACTCTGGGATGACTCTGGGATGACTCCGGGGTGACTCCGGGGTGACTCCGGGGTGACTCCGGGGTGACTCCGGGGTGACTCCGGGGTGACTCCGGGGTGACTCCGGGGTGACTCTGGGGTGACTCTGGGGTGACTCTGGGATGACTCTGGGATAACTCTGGGATAACTCTGGGATAACTCTGGGATAACTCTGGGATAACTCTGGGGTGACTCTGGGGTGACTCTGGGATAACTCTGGGATAACTCTGGGATAACTCTGGGATAACTCTGGGGTGACTCTGGGGTGACTCTGGGGTGACTCTGGGGTGACTCTGGGATAATACTGCAAAAAGTACAAGATAAAAGTACGAACGGATTTCATCAAGCTTGCCAATTACTTTCTGGTAGATTTTTTTGTTTACATCTTTTTTAAATAGGTTAAAAATATAAATCTTGACTGGTCAAATCTGATTTAAGATTTATTTTTAAGTTAAAATGATTTAAATTAGGTAAAATGCATCTTGATTTCAATTCATTTTGCCAACGGAACGAGCAAATTCTTACTTGGAATGAGAAAAAAGAAGGACTAAGAGTTAAATCTAACATGGTGTGGTGTAATTGAAGACAAAACATAATTCAGAGTCTCTGCTCATGACTCAACTTCAAGAAACTAGATTAAAAACTGGGCTTTCGTGCAGAAGGGATTCATTCTGCCTGGGGTCAGAACAGCGTGGATGGAGCGTGGATGGAGCTAAAATCAGCCACAGGTCTGTTCATGACTGAGCACTGCTGAAACATAAGCAGGAAGTCCAGAGGAAGTCCAGAGGAAGTCCAGAGGAAGTCCAGAGGAAGCCGGAGGTTCCAGGACAGACCTGAAGCTGAAGCGACTGTTGGGAATAAATCCAGATTAGTGGAAGTGGCGGAGGTCATCCACGGGTGACTGGAGCCGAGCCAAAGAGTCTGCACCAGGACCAGGTCTGCAGACCCAGGGCGGACCCAGAGAGGACCCAGAGAGGACCCAGAGAGGACCCAGACAGGACCCAGAGAGGACCCAGAGAGGACCCAGAGAGGACCCAGAGCAGAGCAGACCCAGAAAGAACCCAGAGAGGACCCAGAGAGGACCCAGGGCGGACCCAGAGCGTACCCAGACAGGACCCAGAGAGGACCCAGAGAGGACCCAGAGAGGACCCAGGACCCAGAGAGGACCCAGAGAGGACCCAGAGAGGACCCAGAGAGGACCCAGAAAGGACCCAGAGAGGACCCAGAGCAGAGAGGACCCAGAGAGGACCCAGAGCGTACCCAGACAGGACCCAGAGAGGACCCAGAGCAGAGAGGACCCAGAGAGGACCCAGAGAGGACCCAGAGCAGAGCCAGGGAGCAAAGCGGACCCAGAGAGGACCCAGAGAGGATCCAGAGAGGATCCAGAGCGGACCCAGAGCGGACCCAGAGAGGACCCAGAGCGGACCCAGAGAGGACCCAGAGAGGACCCAGAGCAGAGCAGACCCAGAAAGAACCCAGAGAGGACCCAGAGCAGACCCAGAGAGGACCCAAAGAGGACCCAGAGAGGACCCAGAGCAGAGCAGACCCAGAAAGGACCCAGAGAGGACCAGAGCAGAGCAGACCCAGAAAGGACCCAGAGAGGACCCAGAGCAGACCCAGAGAGGACCCAAAGAGGACCCAGAGAGGACCCAGAGCAGAGCAGACCCAGAAAGAACCCAGAGAGGACCCAGAGCAGACCCAGAGAGGACCCAAAGAGGACCCAGAGAGGACCCAGAGCAGAGCAGACCCAGAGAGGACCCAAAGAGGACCCAGAGAGGACACAGAGCAGAGCAGACCCAGAAAGGACCCAGAGAGGACACAGAGCAGAGCAGACCCAGAAAGGACCCTGAGAGGACCCAGAGAGGACCCAGAGAGGACCCAGAGAGGACCCAGAGAGGACTCATGGTCTTGTTTTTGGTTGTTCTGAACCACATTTTCTGTACTTTTTCCCCCATCCATAAACATAGCATCTACACTAGCTCCCGTGCGCTACGCTAGCCCAGTCCATTGCATTGGCTTATAACTGATCATATTAGTGCTAATTGAGTGATCAGACAGTAGACACATGTACTTACAGCTCTGAGCCCCATATAACTCCAGCAGTGTGTGTGTGTCTGTGTGTGTGTGTGTCTGTGTGTGTGTGTCTGTGTGTGTGTGCGTTGGCTAGCAGGAGATTTAGCCTGGCCCGGTGCCATAGCGTGAATTAAACTACTTATTTCTGGTGAATGAAAGCGTTTGCGAGGCTCCGGCGTGACAGCGTTTTGCTCTAATCACACACAGCCACATGTTTAGACAACACGCCAGCCTTAAGAGCAGGGTCCCGGATGGTTTTTGTCTAAGTTTATGTACGATTATACATGTATTATTATCACAAATGAAGCGTATTATGGACACATCGGAAGCTGGAGAACACTGGAAGCAATTGGTTTTCCCACACTGTGATTGATACACCACAACAATGGGGGGATTAGAATCTACAGGAGCCAAAAGAGAGGGGTCCGAGCCTTTATTTACTCTTAATGACAAGTGGGATTTTACAAAAGGATGCTGGGAAAATAATATTGTGTAAATGTTGTGGTCTTGATGGTTAAAACTACTTACTTTTTACATAATTCAAGTGTTTTTCATTGCTCCAGAGTCTAGTTTTGATCCGCTGCAGGATTTTGTAGGAGACAGTAGCTCAGTTGGTAGAGCATTGGCCTTTGAGCCTGAAGGTTGTGGGTTCGAGTCCACCTCAAGACTTTTAGCATCGACTCCCACTGATGCCTGCTGTGGTTGTGTCCTTGGGCAAGACACTTCCCCCACATTAGAATGAGTCTGTTGTGTGTGTGAGTGGTTGGTGGGAGGCACAGACTGGTTGCCTGGCTTCTGTCAGTGTGCCCCAGGGCAGCTGTGGCCACCACCGTGTATGGATTGAATGATAATGACATGTGAAGCGTCTGTGAGAGTCCAAAAAAGCGCTGTATAAAACCAATTATTATTATCATTATTTTGCCCTCCTTTAAATGAACTTTTTATTAAACAGGTCGTAGAGCATTGAGTCCTGGTATTCACACAGCGGTTTACAACAAAATCAGTTGTATTTTTAAATTAATTGCGTGATTTTATTGCCACATTTCATGAAAATAACCACAACACTCAAGAAACATGGCTTTTTCTTTTCAAACAAGAAAGCTGCAAGACATTTACAAACACAGAAGAAAGATTCAGACAAGAATGGAACCGATTAGTTACACTTCCAGATATTTAGACATCTGCAGAAATGTACAGAGCGGTTTTAAAGTAGATTACCGAGACAAAAACAAGAAAAATTTGTTATTTATTCATATATTTATTTAGTTATTTGAAAGGGGACTGCGCATTTAATCCACACTACACCATGTTCATGCTCCTGCGTTGGCTAAAATACGCCAATTTCTATCGGTAGTCCCAGGGGCAGATGTTAAAACCAGCCTAAAAGTAAAACACAAATTAAAAACTGACATTTTTGTGGAAGAGGAACTACAACACGACTGTTTGTTTGTAGTTTTCAAAGCTCTGGTGGTTATTGAACGAGTTAAAGTTTCAACATTATGGGCCTCACAAGTATAAAATTATGGACTATCTTTTCCCCTCTTCCTCAATTACCTCAATCAAGAAAATACAATTAGACAAAATGCAGCTTTAAGAACAAGTAAGCGACAATCCCAGATATTTAGACATCTGCAGAAATGTACTGACCTGTTTTAAAGTAGATTACCGAGACGGAAACTCGCAAAATGTGTTCTAATTTATTGGTCGAAGTCAAAAATGTCAATAACAACACGACTGTTCGTTTGGATTTTCAAGTGTGATTTTGCTTTTGCTCATTTGTGGAGTTAATCCCACAGAAATAATAATCATTTTCAACAGAATGTGCCTTTATGGACTTTAGCAGTGACTTTCCGATGTGTGGGTCTTTCTGCCTGAACTGTTTAGAGAATGACCGACTGAATACATGTGGATCAGGACTCTTGTGTGTTGAACAGACAGATTTAACCGGACTAGCCTTTCAACAAATGTTTATTCTCGACTAATGGACTGTCATAATGTTTCAACTCTCTACACGTTTGGACTCGGGTCGCTAATGGCTTTGTTGAGGCTCATGGTTATAGTCGTGTGAGATTTGGAGAATGAGGAGATTGTCGTACTTTGGGCAATAAAAATAGATTAATTTAACTTCTTGACTGCAAAATTACATTAAAGATCTACATTTTTAACACTAACATTTGTGATTACAGTATTTAGAGCTACATTTTTGACGTTTTCTTTACATTTTTATCCATTTTTTAGTTTTACACTGGTCCAGACCAGAGCAGAGAGGATTCATGGTTTTACACTGGTCCAGACCAGAGCAGAGAGGATTCATGGTTTTACACTGGTCCAGACCAGAGCAGAGAGGATTCATGGTTTTACACTGGTCCAGACCAGAGCAGAGAGGATTCATGGTTTTACACTGGTCCAGACCAGAGCAGAGAGGATTCATGGTTTTACACTGGTCCAGACCAGAGCAGAGAGGATTCATGGTTTTACACTGGTCCAGACCAGAGCAGAGAGGATTCATGGTTTTACACTGGTCCAGACCAGAGCAGAGAGGATTCATGGTTTTACACTGGTCCAGACCAGAGCAGAGAGGATTCATGGTTTTACACTGGTCCAGACCAGAGCAGAGAGAATGCTCTGAACCAAGCGGCTCTATCTCTGCTGCTGTGTCTTATTACTGTTTTTAGAATGATGTATTTGTTTGGACGTGTTTCTGATGATACTGGACTCATGCATTTCTCCAACACGGATCAATAAAGTATCTATCCAGATTAAAACGTCTAAACTTTAGCAAAATGAAGAAGCAAGAAGTGACGTATTCCCAAGATTCCAATTGCTGAGTCCAAACTGTGGTGTGTGGTAGTTCTTAAACCCAGCATCGGTCCGGTGGATGCAGTTGCCGTGGTTACGGTGTGGCGGCGACGTCTCGTCAGGTTAACGAGATGCTGATTACAAACCAAACACCGGTGCGCCGTGGTCCGCTCTTTCACAATAGGCATTATCAAAAGTGTCAATGAAACCATTTGGAGGGGGGTCTGAAATGTGGCGGACGAGAGATTGGAAACGATTGAAAGTAATCGCAAGCGGCAAAATTATTGTGTTTGTGAGAGTTTGTGTTTTTTGTGGGAGCCATGTTGTGAAATCGAAGTAGGGATGTTGAAAAGAATGTTTGGAAAGATGTTCTCTCAGCGATTTCACACTTTAGAGAATTTGTCCCCATAATGTCAAAGTATGTGTATGTGTGTGTGTGTGTCGTTCAAACCCATTTGTGTGTATTCGTGAGCCAAAATGTCTCATAATTTGTTGATAAAGAGGGCTTCATACAAACACCAGCAGAACATGCCTCTTGAAGATGGATGTGGGTTCAGTTTTACAGGATTTAAAAATTGTTCATAAGTTATCAAAGACTATAATTACAAAAGAGCCACAACACCAGCGGTTAGAGAGACCAGAGGGAGAGACCAGAGGGAGAGACCAGAGGGAGACCAGAGGGAGACCAGAGGGAGACCAGAGAGAGACCAGAGAGAGACCAGAGAGAGAGATGGACCAGAGAGAGAGACCAAAACGAGAAAAGAGATTGAGAGACCAGACAAAGACGAGAAGGAGAGACCAGAGGAAGACACAAGAGAGACAAACCGCGAGAGAGACCAGAGAGAGGCCATAGAGTGAGGAACCAGAGAGAGGCCATAGAGTGAGGAACCAGAGAGAGGCCATAGAGTGAGGAACCAGAGAGAGGCCATAGAGTGAGGAACCAGAGAGAGGCCATAGAGTGAGGAACCAGAGAGAGACCATAGAGTGAGGAACCAGAGAGAGACCATAGAGTGAGGAACCAGAGAGGCCATAGAGTGAGGAACCAGAGAGGCCATAGAGTGAGGAACCAGAGAGGCCATAGAGTGAGGAACCAGAGAGGCCATAGAGTGAGGAACCAGAGAGAGACCATAGAGTGAGGAACCAGAGAGAGACCATAGAGTGAGGAACCAGAGAGGCCATAGAGTGAGGAACCAGAGAGGCCATAGAGTGAGGAACCAGAGAGGCCATAGAGTGAGGAACCAGAGAGGCCATAGAGTGAGGAACCAGAGAGAGGCCATAGAGTGAGGAACCAGAGAGAGGCCATAGAGTGAGGAACCAGAGAGAGACCATAGAGTGAGGAACCAGAGAGAGACCATAGAGTGAGGAACCAGAGAGAGACCATAGAGTGAGGAACCAGAGAGAAAGAGAGACCAGAGACACTTCCACATCACTGCTTGCCAACCTGTGTATCTAAATGCTGTAACTGACATTTCTCTAATCAGAAAGTGGAAGCTTAAAAAGTCCCAAAACTAGTCTCTCCAGTTACTCTTCCCAGATCCCACATGGTGCAATCTCCCTCACGGCAACAATACATAGTTTACAATCCATTTTCCAACAGCCACGGACCAATATTTATATCTCTGGACACGAGACGACCGACCTCATCCAGACAAGATCACACACAAGAACACACACACACACACACAAGAACACACACGGCATCCCAGAAACACAAACAACTTTGACAATCAGACCACGTCGCCAAGACAAAGCAGGACACTCTGGTAGTAACTGTCTCCAGGTCGGGAGCAGCCATAGAGGCAAAAGCAGAGTCTGAGTAGATTGTTGTGACTGCACGGACCACTTTAACCCTTTAGGTGCTAGGTTTCTTTCTTAAGAGGCTCAATTTTGACATTTTGACATGAAGAGAGAGACCAGAGAGACCAGAGAGAGACCAGAGAGAGAGAGCAGAGAGAGAGACCAGAGAGAGAGAGCAGAGAGAGACCAGAGAGAGAGAGCAGAGAGAGACCAGAGAGAGAGACCAGAGAGAGAGACCAGAGAGAGAGACCAGAGAGAGACACCAGAGAGAGACCAGAGAGAGACCAGAGAGAACAAAGTACAAAGAGAGAGAGACCAGAGAGAGAGACCAGAGAGAGAGACCAGAGAGAGACCACAGAGAGAGAGACCAGAGAGAGATCAGAGAGAGACACCAGAGACCAGAGAGAGAGACCAGAGTGAGACACCAGAGACCAGAGAGAGACACCAGAGAGAGAGACCAGAGAGAGACCAGAGAGAGAGACCAGAGAGAGAGACCAGAGAGAGACCAGAGAGAGAGACCAGAGAGAGACACCAGAGAGAGAGACCAGAGAGAGAGACCAGAGAGAGAGACCAGAGAGAGAGACCAGAGAGAGACCAGGAGTTTTTTACTAAATCATAGTAAAATCATTAACACAGAAGGTAGTAGGAGCTAAGACATGGAGCTAAGAAAGCTAATGGCCTTTAATGCATTTCCTGAGTTTTTCCCGCAGACTTTTGTTCTATTCACTTCAACTTTCCTCTGTCTTTGTCCCGTGTATCTTTATTATTTGTGTGTCTAGTCCGGGTTGTTCCGAGGACACGGTGCCACCTCGTTTGGCTGCTGCCGCTGCGATTGCCGCTGAGATCTCAATGAGCGTGGACTTAATTAAACATGTTTGCGAGTTGGTGTGCGGGTGTCAAATAGACCCGGTCTCCACGGCGACGCCACAGCGACGCCACAGCGACAGAAGCGTCCACGGTGAAAATGATCCGCTGATTCAAAGACGGTTTAAAGAGTTTTTTCATGTGTGAAGAGGCTGGAGGATGTATGGATCAGCTGTGGCTAACTCATTGACTGCCATTGCCGTATTTGTCTGAGACCCTCTTTTCCTCTGGGGATTACAGGATTATAAAAATAGCTAGAAACAAACTTTTTTTTGCTGATGAAAGTAGACAATCCAGTCTTTCAGAATCTGGTTTCATATTTCACGTAGTCATTGGAAATTTTATTCTGTGGGTCTTGAGAATCAGTGAAATCATCAAAAACGGCTGCAGTCAATGAGTTAAAGCAGGGGTACTAACTTTTATCTCAGGATTATTGACGTTTGTCCTAACAGAAAGATGTGTGAAATTAAAACAACTTATTATTATTATTATTATTATGAATGCATAGGTTTTATATAATGCTTTTACACGGTGGTGATAAACTACTACTGTTAGGGAACTTATTAGTAAACATTTTTTACATACGTCGGCTCGTCCCAATCACTATATGGACTTTTTAACTTCTGGACTAAGCTTTATTATCTGTTTCTAGTGCGTTGTGTATTTTTGTTCTGGACAACAAGTCTGTAATCAAGCCATCTATCTATCTATATTTTAGTAATAATAACAATGCATTGGTTTTATAGGGATTTCAAAAACGCTTCTTATGGTGGTGATAAACTACTGTAGCCACAGCTGCCCTGGGGCACACTGACAGAAGCGAGGCAACCAGTCTGTGCCATCAGCCCCTCCCACCACCACCACCAACCATTCACACACACACCAGACTCATTCTGATGTGTGGGAAGTGTCTTGCCTCAGGACACAACCACAGTTTAGCACTTTACAGCCGCTTCACTGTGGCTCCCGCTGTTCACAGAGGTCTCCCATCACAGCACTAACCAGGCCCTGCCCTGCTCAGCTTCATTAGTCTGACTGGATTTGGCTTTCACCTGCAGGTAGAGCCACAGTATAGAGTTCAATTTGACCTTTTACTAAACATATGGCTTTTAATGAAATGGGAAGTTAAATGAAAGGCTTTAATGGATCAACCGGCTGCATTTGTCCTTAATTTTGACATTAAGCAGTTTTAATTGTATAATTCATGGTAAAGCACTTAACAAAATCACAATATTGCGCCGTCAAAGTGAGTTACTCTGACTGTCTGAGAGTTGAGCTGAGAACTGGGCCAAATCGGTCCGGACTCCATGTATGAGAGCAGAAGGCGGACGGTCAAACAAAAACAGTACGGCAGTCAAAGGAAGAACAGATGAAGGGCCTGTATCCCCACCGCTGTCAGACTGTACAATAAGTCACTTTAAGTCACTAATGCACTTGGATTGAACAAACCCTGCACTGCTATTGCAACTCTTGCAAAAATTTGGATAAAACCGGTCTCTAGTCCCGGTCTCTAGTCCCGGTCTCTAGTCCCGGTCTCTAGTCCCGGTCTCTAGTCCCGGTCTCTAGTCCCGGTCTCTAGTCCCGGTCTCTAGTCCCGGTCTCTAGTCCCGGTCTCTAGTCCCGGTCTCTAGTCCCGGTCTCTAGTCCTTCATCCTGCATAAACTATATTTTTAACCATTTTATCTCATCTTATTACCAGCACTTTTGGCGACCCAAATCCAGAACTGTAAGCCAACATTCCAACACGCTGCAGAGAAGTATAAATCCTTGAGCTCCTGTACATTTTCTCAGGTTTCCCCTTGACCTTCTCAGACGTGCCGCAGATTCCTGACTGACCTAAAGGCATTCAGAGTCCGAAACGAGCGTCCACAGCTGGGGACCAGAACCGGGTCAGCTGGGTTCTTTTTTACAGAGGCGGCCGTTAGCATGAACGTTCTGGGTGTGTGGTGCTGTGTGAGAGAATGCTGCAGACAAACCAGCGTTCACAAATGCAAGCGATTCTTCTGTGATTAGTTTACCAATTTAATAATCATTTCATTTTTATTTTTTTATTAATTAGAGTAGAAATAGTTGCATTCACACGTTCAAGCAAGTAATGGATTCAGACTACTTTATTTGTCCATCCAGGGGCCATTTGTTTGAGCAGCACAGGGCATAAAACACCCATATAAATAAAACATAGACCCATAGACCCATACAGACTCAGACCCATACAGACCCATACAGACTCAGACCCATACAGACCCATATTAGACCCATACAGACTCAGACCCATACAGACCCATATAGACCCATACAGACCCATATAGACCCATACAGACTCAGACCCATACAGACCCATACAGACTCAGACCCATACAGACCCATATAGACCCATACAGACTCAGACCCATACAGACCCATATAGACCCATACAGACCCATACAGACCCATACAGACTCAGACCCATACAGACCCATATAGACCCATACAGACCCATATAGACCCATACAGACTCAGACCCATACAGACCCATACAGACTCAGACCCATATAGACCCATACAGACCCATATAGACCCATACAGACCCATATAGACCCATACAGACCCAGACCCATACAGATCCATGCAGACCCATACAGAACCAAGCAGACCCATATAGACCCATATTAGACCCATATAAATAAAACATAGACCCATACAGACCCATACAGACTCAGACCCATACAGACCCATATAGACCCATGCAGACCCATATAGACCCATACAGACCCATGCAGACCCATATAGACCCATACAGACTCAGACCCATACAGACCCATATAGACCCATGCAGACCCATACAGAACCAAGCAGACCCATATAGACCCATATAAATAAAACATAGACCCATATAGACCCATGCAGACCCATACAGAACCAAGCAGACCCATATAGACCCATATAAATAAAACATAGACCCATACAGACTTAGACCCATACAGACCCATATAAATAAAACATAGACCCATATATTTATAACAGATATTCCAATAATTGAAAACAGAAATTGCATTTTTCAGAAGCATTACACAAATTCTAAAAAACTGACTCATCAGAAAGAGCCAGCCCCCTCCGTACTTCTGCAAATCCCCAATGTTACCAAATGGACCAGTGCTGACCCTAATCCTGCTACTAGCCTTAACCAGATTGTGTGTATAATAGCATAGCATAGCATAGCATAGCATAGCATAGCGTAGCATGAATACTGTCTAGCATAGCCACCAGTGCATTGAAGAATTTAGCTGGAATCGTTTGGGTCGTTCTGCCAACTTTCACTTCTTGTATCTTTATCATTAAATGCGTCATGAGGCGTTCACGGTCCCAAGTCTGGACGGGACCAATCAGGACGCTCCGCTGCAGTTGCTCAACGTGGATTCAAAGGTCTCACGGTTCAAGCCAACGTCGACAAAACACAACCCAGCTGAGTCTGTCATTTCACTTCAGCTGGACTTTGGTCTCACACGTGCGGGAAAAAAACTACAGCCAGACCCTACCCCTACGAGTTGATCCAAGACCCTACGAGTTGATCCAAGACCCTAAAGTTTATCCAAGACCCTACGAGTTGATCCAAGACCCTAAAGTTTATCCAAGACCCTACGAGTTGATCCAAGACCCAATGAGTTTATCCAAGAACCTAGTAACAGACAGTTGGTTTGGTGAAACAAAAAATTTGGATAAAACCGGTCTCTAGTCCCGGTCTCTAGTCCCGGTCTCTAGTCCCGGTCTCTAGTCCCGGTCTCTAGTCCCGGTCTCTAGTCCCGGTCTCTAGTCCCGGTCTCTAGTCCCGGTCTCTAGTCCCGGTCTCTAGTCCCGGTCTCTAGTCCCGGTCTCTAGTCCCGGTCTCTAGTCCCGGTCTCTAGTCCCGGTCTCTAGTCCCGGTCTCTAGTCCCGGTCTCTAGTCCCGGTCTCTAGTCCCGGTCTCTAGCCTCTTCAAACCTCTTCAGTAACGTAATAAATCCTTGCATTTCTTGGACCTGAAATCAAAGCCTGTCGCTTTAAGCCAAAGAGAAGAGTTTGAGTTTGAGTTTGAGCACGGATCCATGTCGCTCAGAAACCCGCACCCTTCACCTCTGTCCTCTGCGTTTGACCCGGGTTTACTGCCGGGTCCTGGGCCACCGGCAAAACTGAACTCTGTTTACAGCCATGGGACAGAAATACCAGCAGAGACCCAGTCCTGGCCTGGTATCACACAGCTGCTTTTCAACAAGGACCAGACTCAAGGGCACTTAGCTGTAGCTGTAGATCCGACTTATATCTGCTTTATCATAGTCTACAGCAGTGGTACCCAACCTTTTTCAAGCAGAGAGCTACTTTCATGCAACAACAGAGGCAGAGAGCTACTCCTTTTTGCAGTCAATAAAAAAATCTGTGCAATAATAAACATGGAAAACACACATATATACTGTAATCCTGTAAAACCTATATTTATGCTTATCAGAGTAGTATAATAGATATGCAATTACTCAAAATGTGTTAATTCAAGATCCTTTGGGGAGCTACCAGAAAGGGGCTGGCGAGCTACTGGTAGCTCCCAAGCCACAGGTTGGAGACCCCTGCTCTACTGTCTGTAACTACCGAACGGCAACACTGACGTTTTGAATAGAGGTTCTCAAAAAGCTGGGGTTTCGCCTCACTTTCCTGGTTTAATCAAGTTTACCACAGCATGGTCCTGTTGCTGGTATTCATCTCCCAAATCGAAGCAATGGAGAATTATGAAAAGAAAGACGTGAAATTGAGAGAAAATGTGCAAATGAGAAATTATTATCACACGAACACAAGGCATGTTGACAGGAACAGAGGGAGTGAGAGAGGCCCACGTGCGCCTTGTTCCCGTGGAGCTGGCACCCGACCTTATATGGCGCAAACAAAGGACCAGACCGAACTTTGGACCGGGACCCCTGACCACGAGACTGAACCTGGCTTTAAATAAAGAAAGTGCACGGATGAATATGTCAGAGATTTACGAGTGAGAGGAAACACAAAGGGGGAAGTGTGTGTGTGTGTTTGTTTGTAAAATATTGAATATGTCTCTTCTACAATAAGAAAAAACAAAAACACAATACAATTACAAATGTACTTTTATAGTAATACTAGACGTTGCAGTAGTAGTAGTGGCAGTAGTAGTAGTGGTAGAGTAGTAGTAGTAGTAGTAGTAGTAGTGGTAGCAGTAGTAGTAGTAGCGGTAGTAGCAGTGGTAGTAGTAGCAGTAGCAGTAGTAGTATTAGTAGTAGTGGTAGCAGTAGTAGTAGTAGTATTAGTAGTAGTAGTAGTATTAGTATGCCATTTGCTGATATCACATTGTGTTGTATCAAATAAACTAGCCCCGTTTCCACCAGTCCTACTTGGCCCTACTCCACCATCAGTATCTGGTACCGTACCTTAGCACGCTAAGTATTCATGGGAATTTCCTTAATAACCAAAACACTCTAGCCAATCACTAGCAGTTAGAGCACTTTAGCACCAGCGCAGCCTCAAAGCAGGTACTAAAAAGTACAGGGTCAGTGGAAATGCTCCCAGTCAGGATGGAGCAAAGCCGAGTAGAGTAGGGCCAAGTAGGGCTGGTGGGAACAGGGCTTTTCTCATATATATTAAAGTTTGACTGTTTACTGGACAGAGCAGTATCTGAATTAGATCTATAATGGATTTACAAATACAAATGATTTCTTCTGCGTTGTTGTAATTATGGCTTCATTAAACCCTTTGGCCCTAATCCAGCATCTCCACGGCTCACGTTAGCATGTAGCCTCTCTTTCACTATGATCCAGTGCCTCTGAGCTCAAGGACGAGCGGCTGATTGGACTGTCCTTCGCTCACGGAGGAAGAGTGATGGAGATCATGTGACCAGACCAGGCGTGACTGAAGCTCGGGCTCTTTACTATCAAATCTATCTGCAATTACAACATGCCATAACCTGCCCCGTAACTGCCTATAACACACAGTCAGAGAGCGTGGGATTCATGCAGGTGGACAACTGGATTATTTGCAATTTACATGTGCTATAAATAGACAATTATTTTCTGTTAAATAGCAAAGAAAATGTGGATGGATTTTAAATAACCGGTTTAACAAAGTTGTAGGGAGAAGTAGGACAACCCTGACTGTGCCCTCCTCAGACACTTGTTAGTACTAATACAATCATTGCAAGTGCTTTTAGTTGTCAAAAGAAAGGACATTGTAGCTGCCTTGTATAATTTAATTTTACTAAAACTCATTAGAAATGTTTAATCTCAGTATTTATTTACAAAACATGTATTAAAGTCCGTATACTTGACTATAACTATCATTTGGAAGTATTTTGTTGAAGGAAACTCCCAGAAAGCTGCATTTGCAAATACACAGGGGTCAAGTGACTATTTAAACATGAGGTTGGCAGCGTTTCAGATTTATGCAGAAATCTGGAACAGTCTTCCTGGAAATGTGAGGCAGGACTTTACTCTGGCAATGCTCAAACCCAGGTTAAAAACAGCTGTGTTTATCTGCGCTACAACTGAAGGATTGTATCATTTTCTCAGTTTCTTGCCGCCCCCAGAGTCTACAACTGCAATGCCCTGTAGTAAAGCACATTTTAAAGAGCCCTGGTTATTCCATCGCTGAATACATGTTTTGTTGGAGAAATAATCCCTACTCTAAACCCTCTTAAGCAGCAGGTTTCACTCTCTGTCGAAATTCAAAGTGCATTGGTCCATTTCACAAATTAAGAAGGCATTTTCTGATTGCGCCGCGAATCGGAATGCGTTTAGAGAGTTGGTTCTTGCGGTTTGTCTGGACGCTGAGGGGGATTGTTGTCGCGGTCGTTGGAGGTCGGACTTGAAAGGAACGTATTCAAACAGTGGATTGCGTATCTGTGTTTGTCCGGGAGTTGTTTTTGTTCCGCAGGTCACTTTGAAAAGCTCTAATCTCATCTGCACAACCCTTGAACACGTCGGGATTTTTTGCATATAGTGGAGATGTAAGAGAAAGAGCTATTGCTTCAACAACAACGTATTGGGAATGGGATTTTTTTTTTTTTTTCAACACACTAAAAAGGTCTAACGGAAGCCAGATCATAATCATAAAATAGTGATAGTATTACCATTATACTGTATTTTCAAGCAACAGTTTATTTTGGTAATGGGAATTTTAGATGAAGCAGTGTCTAAAAGGAGGAGGTATCAAACTGTTTTTCTGCAATAACATGAAAACATTAAAGGACCACTGCATGCCTAAACTTTTATAACTTGTTTGCAGTAAAATAATTCTGATTTTGAGCCGAGATTTACTACAAAATGATGTGAAACCATGAAGACAGTAACTTCAGCCTGAAAACAACAGGTCTACAGTCAATTCAATTAATTCTTTATCAGGAGCACAGAGAGAAAACTCGTTCATAGATTGATAAGGAAAAACATACGTATGTACAATTAAACTACAAGCAGGTGCACAGACAGGACCTCCTTAAGTCAGAGGAGAAACAAATATTTCACAAGTTTCACAACGGTTTCAAATCATTATAAACATTCCACCAAGCTGGTAATTTCATGCTTTTGTTTTTTAATATTCAACTAAACCAATAGACTTTTGCTTCATCCCTAATCAGGTCTGCCTCACATGAAAAAGCTTTGTGAATGAAGGCGTATGAACCAGCGTATGGTTCAAAATGAGGAAAAAGTGGGTCATAGTCTGAATACTCCGAGGACACAACCAGAAACCACAATATTCTTTACAAAAAAGACACTTAAAGCAATTACTAAGAACACGCCAATCTACACGGTGGATGTTGAACTTGGGAGATTGAGGGGTCTCCAACCTGGGGCTAGGGAGCTATCAGTAGCTCGCCAGCCCCTTTCAGGTAGCTCCCCAAACGATTTAGATTTGAACAAATACATGCTTAACTGTAAATAAACCACTGACTAACTCATACATAAGGGGTGGGAGTTTAAAAGCCTTAACTTCTTCCCATTCCTTTCCGAACTGACTTTTTGATAATGCAAATCTATTCCAATCTTTCCTCATCCAAATTTGTGTGTTCTCCATGTTTTGTCATTGATTTTTTAAATACGACCATTTCTTTTTAGTTGCAGAAAGATGTCTCTATAAATCTAGGCCCTCCAAACCGGTCTAATATTCTGTTACTATCACTACTAGGGCTAGAGTCTGAAACCCTTGCCGCTGGTATCTTTACTGCCTTTCAAAGTCCAGCAGAACTTCTCCGAAAACAGCCAGTCCATCCGTCTTATCACAGCCCACATCTTTCCTACTGTCCTTTGTACAAACACAGCAACGTCAACACTCACCAGTCCACCAACACTCACCACAGCAACTGCCCGTGGGATGGAGCTCAGAAAAATATTGGAAAAAAACGCCCTATCGAGAGAGAAAAGGGCTGGAGGAAGGCGTGAAGGTCGTTCCGCCGTTGTTAACTGGAGCCGGCTCCACATGACTTTGATACGCACGATTTACTATGATGCTTCACGGGCCGACCGGTATTACGGGACCAGACATAGACCCAGAACCCAAAAGCCACTCGTTGGGGCCTCCCACAGCAGCAGCAGATGAGTTTGTGGGTCGTGATCATAAAACTAGGGGGTCGTTCGTTTTGGATTACTGTAAAACTGAAAACATAAATCAGGAGGTAGAAGCTGGTTTTGTCAAGAGATTGATGGTTGTGCCAGATTTGGTCCTTGGTTTTCGGGGCAGTTCTGAACGTATGGATATAGACCGGTCACCAGGTCAACCAGGAAGTATATAATGCTGGTTTTTCTATTGTATTGCTAATGCTAATGCTAGCCTTTTTCAAAGCCTCAACCAAAACCTTCAATTTCTCATTTTTAAATCAGTGTTTACTTCTTCCCTGGTGTTATGTTAGCATTACTACCCTTTTTGTTATAACTATTTTGGTTATATTTTGTAAATGTACCCAAATTGCTTGTGATTAATATGTACTAATTATTTCCATGCTTACTTACCCGAAAACAAAATACGTTTTAGCTCCAAGTGACACATACAATTATCTATATTTTCCCATGTTCTCACACATTTAACTCATAGATTAGACAGTTGATTAGTTTCAGATTCTAGGCTTTTCACCCCAAATCGCTACACAACTATTTTCCCCGGCAATCCCCGAGAGCCTTCTTAACCGTAAAAATTAAAATGCAGATCTCTCTTCAGTCCTTTTTCTTTGTCATCCAAGCAGCCATATTTGTTTCCAGATGGATTTCAATTACGGCAATGAATTTCAATAATCCCGTCCGTCGCTCCAAGTGACAAACTCCATTATCCCCCATTCCAACTCATTGAAATCTTGAAACTGGCCGTTCGGGTTTGCACCTCCGGATTCCAGCCTCGAACCAACTCAACCATAATTTATATCATTGGACCAATCTCCCGTGCAGTTTTGACGGATTCACTGCGCCGGTTGAGACGGGAACACACCGGTTGTTAACCCAGGGCCAAACCGCTTTTAAATGCACGGAGTAAACCACATTTGTCACACGGAGAGGGCTAGAAACACAACCTTTTCTTTTTCTGCTTAGACGAAAAAACAGATTCAATTTCGCCCACTACAACAAACCCATTATTTATTTTCTGGGCCGGGGAGAGCGGGCGATGTGGGTATTCTACGGTAAATGGCAGGTTTATACTCGTGCGGTGAATGTATAGCTGGATGGATTTGAATAACGCGAAAAACCGGCGATGTATAAATGTATATTAAGTTGACAGAAGATGATGAAAAACAATTAGGCCGGTGGATTCATGCGCAAAGACAATGCATAATTTAACGGCAGAAATTACGTTTATTCTCAAGGCCTAAAGATTAACAAGTTTATTGGACTTTTAATACAGATAAAAACATGGCACTAGAAGAAATGAAGGCAATTTATCGGTCAAAGTTGTTGAAACTACGTTGGTTGACTAGTTATGCCGAATTTGCAAAGACACATTTTTATTGGTTGAGAGCCACGTATTTAAGTGTTAATGCGTCATTTTGGTTTTGTCATTATAACACAGAGAAATATGAAATAAGACAAATCTTGACTAAATTATTTTAAGTCAAAATTGGGAGCCCTGGAGACGTCGTCATCGACATGTAACTGCTTTTATAATGTGTACTGTTATGTCATTCTGTGTAACTTCTGCTGCTTCTTGCTCAGGACTACCTTAAAAAATGAGGTTCAATATTTTAATGGGACTTTCCTTGTTATAAAATAGAGTCAACCTGGGAATAATATTCTTAACTTGAGCAACAATCATTGGGGTAAAAGGATCTCCCAATGGAACAAGACTTAATCTACTTAAAAGGTAGATTTCTGAACTTTTGATGAGAGAAAAGTGTATATTTTTCTGTGTATTTGACCCTGTAGTGGCTCAGGCTGTTAGAGTCTGGTATATACTGTATATTAATGAGTATAGTGCTTCTACTTTCCATCAGTTTCGTCTCAAAGAAGCTGTAGAACACATTATTTGGGAGGTCTCTCTGCTGACGGACCCTCGCACCAGAAATCCTACAGAACTGAACCTGGAGCACAGGCGTAATTTACCGTCTGTGATGTTGAATATTACCGTAAATTCCGGGTTATACGGCGCTGCTTTTGTAGGCTGCGGCTTATAGACAAGTGCGGCTTATAGTCCGGAAAGGACCACTGAGCGCTGGGATATGCCATTACAAGAAAAGTCTGATACCTCCTCCTTAGACATCGTTATCTTAATTTACTATACTTTGTTGTTGATCAAAATTATTATATATTTTGTTTTAATTTTCTTATTTTGCTTGTTTCCGTTTTCTCCCCTTTCAGTTATGCGTTAAAGGAAAACTTGTGAAAACCTATGGTAAAAAAATGCCTTTAAATTAAATGCCATACGCCGACCACAGCCAAAAGCATCTACAACTCATTCAAGTGATTTCAACCCAAAGCTAATCCATAGTTTGTCAAAATGGCCCAATTTACGCCAATATCCGCTCGTCTTCCACCAGACCTGGCTCTTTTCCGTTCTCTGGTGACTCGCCCGAGGACACGGCTCACGTGAAGCATGAAGCGCTCTTCCAGATGGCGGATGACCCGTTCGTTAGCCCCCAGTGCCGCCGCGATCGCCCCCAAACGGTGGCGGCGGATTCAGAAAAGACGAGTGGACGGTGGTGTCGGAACGTTGGGTCCAGTGGATGTTTTTATGCATGTTTTTAGTGCGTTTTTAGTGAGTTTTTAGTGCGTTTTTAGTGCGTTTTTAGTGAGTTTTTAGTGAGTTTTTAGTGAGTTTTTAGTGAGTTTTTAGTGAGTTTTCAATTTGACACACAACACAGGTACACACACACACACAGCAACATATCTACTGCACCAAGCACTAAAACATAGCTACACACAACACTACAACAAAGGTACACACACAATCTGACACACACCACTACAAAACAGGTACACACAAACAACACAGGTACACACAACACTGACACACAATGCATTCTGCTCCATTAAAACAATTCTTTTTTATTCTAAACACAAAAAAAGACCGGTTATAAAATATAGTCTAAATCTTCCAACGCGACACTTTCCTGAATCCTGCTTTGATCCAAACTCGTTGCCTTCATCCTGTGAACATTCAGCATCAGGACGTGTTTTTGATGTTTCCTTTGAACATTGTGCTTTTATTTTTGCTTTTGAGACGCACACAACGAGAACATTCACTTCTTTAATATCTAATGTTTCTTAAAAAGAGACAAAACCAAACAGAACAGCTCCCCTAGTGGTCTAAATGAGTCATCACAATCACACTTTTATTTCCAGAATTTTCCTCCGGTGATACGTCTTTAAAAAATGGATTACTGATGAAATCCACCTGCTGGAGTTTAGCTAGATGCTAACTAAGTGCTATATTTGTTTTTATCACGGTGTCGCAGTGGTTAGAGCAGTGGTTAGTGCTTTTGTTTCACAGCAAGAAGGTCCTGGGTTTGATTCTGTGTGGCATTTGCATGTTCTCCCCGTGTCTGTAAGCTTCTTTCAGGTGCTACCTACCACTTCAAACATGTACAATAGTCCCCCATGAACCCCTCCCAGACCTCAGTCCCGCTCGGTCTCACTGGGGCCGGGTCTCACTGGGGCCAGGTCTCACTGGGGCCAGGTCTCACTGGGGCCGGGTCTCACTGGGGCCGGGTCTCACTGGGGCCGGGTCTCACTGGGGCCGGGTCTCACTGGGGCCAGGTCTCACTGGGGCCAGGTCTCACTGGGGCCGGGTCTCACTGGGGCCAGGTCTCACTGGGGCCAGGTCTCACTGGGGCCAGGTCTCACTGGGGCCGGGTCTCACTGGGGCCGGGTCTCACTGGGGCCAGGTCTCACTGGGGCCAGGTCTCACTGGGGCCAGGTCTCACTGGGGCCAGGTCTCACTGGGGCCAGGTCTCACTGGGGCCAGGTCTCACTGGGGCCAGGTCTCACTGGGGCCAGGTCTCACTGGGGCCAGGTCTCACTGGGGCCAGGTCTCACTGGGGCCAGGTCTCACTGGGGCCGGGTCTCACTGGGGCCGGGTCTCACTGGGGCCAGGTCTCACTGGGGCCGGGTCTCACTGGGGCCGGGTCTCACTGGGGCCAGGTCTCACTGGGGCCAGGTCTCACTGGGGCCAGGTCTCACTGGGGCCAGGACTCACTGGGGCCAGGTCTCACTGGGGCCAGGTCTCACTGGGGCCAGGACTCACTGGGGCCGGGTCTCACTGGGGCCGGGTCTCACTGGGGCCAGGTCTCACTGGGGCCAGGTCTCACTGGGGCCAGGTCTCACTGGGGCCAGGTCTCACTGGGGCCAGGACTCCCCTGATAAAGACATTCTAAAATCTCAGTGGGACTTTCATGATTAAACAAAAATAAATCAATAATAATAGAGATTTATAAAAATGATTGAGCCAAAACCAGCATAAGGCTTTAAACACACACGGACAGACTTTAAACACACACGGACAGACTTTAAACACACACGGACAGACTTTAAACACACACGGACAGACTTTAAACACACACGGACAGACTTTAAACACACACGGACAGACTTTAAACACACACGGACAGACTTTAAACACACACGGACAGACTTTAAACACACACGGACAGACTTTAAACACACACGGACAGACGTGAATCCCAGAGAATGAAACACAAACACACTTTAAACACACACGGACAGACGTGAATCCCAGAGAATGAAACACAAACACACTTTAAACACACACGGACAGACTTGAATCCCAGAGAATGAAACACAAAGAACACGGAAAACTTCAACAAAAACACACTTTGTAGATAAAAGACTAAACTAGTGAGACGAGGACGTATAAGGAAGTCCCTCACTGCTCTGTATTAGTTAGCTTTGGCTAGCTCAGGTCGCTACAGGAGCTTTGGCTAGCTCAGGTCGCTACAGGAGCTTGGGCTAGCTCAGGTCGCTACAGGAGCTTTGGCTAGCTCAGGTCGCTACAGGAGCTTTGGCTAGCTCAGGTCGCTACAGGAGCTTTGGCTAGCTCAGGTCGCTACAGGAGCTTTAGCTAGCTCAGGTCGCTACAGGAGCTTTAGCTAGCTCAGGTCGCTACAGGAGCTTGGGCTAGCTCAGGTCGCTACAGGAGCTTGGGCTAGCTCAGGTCGCTACAGGAGCTTTAGCTAGCTCAGGTCGCTACAGGAGCTTTGGCTAGCTCAGGTCGCTACAGGAGCTTTGGCTAGCTCAGGTCGCTACAGGAGCTTGGGCTAGCTCAGGTCGCTACAGGAGCTTTAGCTAGCTCAGGTCGCTACAGGAGCTTGGGCTAGCTCAGGTCGCTCACTACAGGAGCTTGGGCTAGCTCAGGTCGCTACAGGAGCTTTAGCTAGCTCAGGTCGCTACAGGGCTTGGCTTGGCTACAGAGCTTGGCTAGCTCAGGTCGCTACAGGAGCTTTGGCTAGCTCAGGTCGCTACAGGAGCTTGTAGCTAGCTCAGGTCGCTACAGGAGCTTGGGCTAGCTCAGGTCGCTACAGGAGCTTGGGCTAGCTCAGGTCGCTACAGGAGCTTTAGCTAGCTCAGGTCGCTACAGGAGCTTGCTAGCTCAGGTCGCTACAGGAGCTTTAGCTAGCTCAGGTCGCTACAGGAGCTTGGGCTAGCTCAGGTCGCTACAGGAGCTTGGGCTAGCTCAGGTCGCTACAGGAGCTTTAGCTAGCTCAGGTCGCTACAGGAGCTTGGGGCTAGCTCAGGTTGCTACAGGAGCTTGGGCTAGCTCAGGTTGCTACAGGAGCTTGGGCTAGCTCAGGTCGCTACAGGAGCTTTAGCTAGCTCAGGTCGCTACAGGAGCTTTGGCTAGCTCAGGTCGCTACAGGAGCTTTAGCTAGCTCAGGTCGCTACAGGAGCTTTGGCTAGCTCAGGTCGCTACAGGAGCTTTAGCTAGCTCAGGTCGCTACAGGAGCTTTGGCTAGCTCAGGTCGCTACAGGAGCTTGGGCTAGCTCAGGTCGCTACAGGAGCTTGGGCTAGCTCAGGTCGCTACAGGAGCTTTGGCTAGCTCAGGTCGCTACAGGAGCTTTAGCTAGCTCAGGTCGCTACAGGAGCTTGGGCTAGCTCAGGTCGCTACAGGAGCTTTGGCTAGCTTAGGTCGCTACAGGAGCTTGGGCTAGCTCAGGTCGCTACAGGAGCTTTAGCTAGCTCAGGTCGCTACAGGAGCTTTGGCTAGCTCAGGTTGCTACAGGAGCTTGGGCTAGCTCAGGTCGCTACAGGAGCTTTAGCTAGCTCAGGTCGCTACAGGAGCTTTGGCTAGCTCAGGTCGCTACAGGAGCTTGGGCTAGCTCAGGTCGCTACAGGAGCTTGGGCTAGCTCAGGTCGCTACAGGAGCTTTAGCTAGCTCAGGTCGCTACAGGAGCTTGGGCTAGCTCAGGTCGCTACAGGAGCTTGGGCTAGCTCAGGTCGCTACAGGAGCTTTGGCTAGCTCAGGTCGCTACAGGAGCTTGGGCTAGCTCAGGTCGCTACAGGAGCTTTAGCTAGCTCAGGTCGCTACAGGAGCTGCTAGCTCAGTCGCTACAGAGCTTGGCTAGCTCAGGTCGCTACAGGAGCTTTGGGCTAGCTCAGGTCGCTACAGGAGCTTTGGCTAGCTCAGGTCGCTACAGGAGCTTTGGCTAGCTCAGGTCGCTACAGGAGCTTGGGCTAGCTCAGGTCGCTACAGGAGGAGCTTGGCTGGCTAGCTCAGGTCGCTACAGGAGCTTTAGCTAGCTCAGGTCGCTACAGGAGCTTGGGCTAGCTCAGGTCGCTACAGGAGCTTTAGCTAGCTCAGGTCGCTACAGGAGCTTGGCTAGCTCAGTCGCTACAGGAGCTTTGGCTAGCTCAGGTCGCTACAGGATTGGCTAGCTCAGGTCGCTACAGGAGCTGGCTAGCTCAGGTCGCTACAGGAGCTTGGGCTAGCTCAGGTCGCTACAGGAGCTTGGGCTAGCTCAGGTCGCTACAGGAGCTTTAGCTAGCTCAGGTCGCTACAGGAGCTTGGGCTAGCTCAGGTCGCTACAGGAGCTTGGGCTAGCTCAGGTCGCTACAGGAGCTTGGGCTAGCTCAGGTCGCTACAGGAGCTTGGGCTAGCTCAGGTCGCTACAGGAGCTTGCTAGCTCAGGTCGCTACAGGAGCTTTGCTAGCTCTTTAGCTAGCTCAGGTCGCTACAGGAGCTTGGGCTAGCTCAGGTCGCTACAGGAGCTTTAGCTAGCTCAGGTCGCTACAGGAGCTTGGCTAGCTCAGGTCGCTACAGGAGCTTGGGCTAGCTCAGGTCGCTACAGGAGCTTTGGCTAGCTCAGTGTCGCTACAGGAGCTTTGGCTAGCTCAGGTCGCTACAGGAGCTTGCTAGCTCAGGTCGCTACAGGAGCTTTGGCTAGCTCAGGTCGCTACAGGAGCTTTAGCTAGCTCAGGTCGCTACAGGAGGAGCTTGGGAGCTAGCTCAGGTCGCTACAGGAGCTTGGGCTAGCTCAGGTCGCTACAGGAGAGCTCGCTCAGCTTGGCTAGCTCAGGTCGCTACAGGAGCTTTGGCTAGCTCAGGTCGCTACAGGAGCTTCGGGCTAGCTCAGGTCGCTACAGGAGCTTTGGGCTAGCTCAGGTCGCTACAGGCTAGCTTGGGCTAGCTCAGGTCGCTACAGGAGCTTTAGGGCTAGCTCAGTCGCTACAGGAGCTTGCTAGCTCAGGTCGCTAAACGAGCTTGCTAGCTCAGGTCGCTACAGGAGCTTGCTAGCTCAGGTCGCTACAGGAGCTTGGCTAGCTCAGGTCGCTACAGGAGCTTTGGCTAGCTCAGGTCGCTACAGGAGCTGGGCTAGCTCAGGTCGCTACAGGAGAGCTAGCTCAGTGCTACAGACTTGCTAGCTCAGGTCGCTACAGGAGCTTACGAGGCTAGCTCAGGTCGCTACAGGAGCTTTGGCTAGCTCAGGTCGCTACAGGAGCTTGCTAGCTCAGGTCGCTACAGGAGCTTGGGCTAGCTCAGGTCGCTACAGGAGCTTGGGCTAGCTCAGGTCGCTACAGGAGCTTTGGCTAGCTCAGGTCGCTACAGGAGCTTTAGCTAGCTCAGGTCGCTACAGGAGCTTGGGCTAGCTCAGGTCGCTACAGGAGCTTTGGCTAGCTCAGGTCGCTACAGGAGCTTTAGCTAGCTCAGGTCGCTACAGGAGCTTTAGCTAGCTCAGGTCGCTACAGGGAGCTTTAGCTAGCTAGCTCAGGTCGCTACAGGAGCTTGGGCTAGCTCAGGTCGCTACAGGAGCTTGGAGCTAGCTCAGGTCGCTACAGGAGCTTGGGCTAGCTCAGGTCGCTACAGGAGCTTGGCTAGCTCAGGTCGCTACAGGAGCTTGGGCTAGCTCAGGTCGCTACAGGAGCTTTGGCTAGCTCAGGTCGCTACAGGAGCTTTAGCTAGCTCAGGTCGCTACAGGAGCTTTGGCTAGCTCAGGTCGCTACAGGAGCTTTAGCTAGCTCAGGTCGCTACAGGAGCTTTGGCTAGCTCAGGTCGCTACAGGAGCTTTAGCTAGCTCAGGTCGCTACAGGAGCTTTAGCTAGCTCAGGTCGCTACAGGAGCTTGGGCTAGCTCAGGTCGCTACAGGAGCTTTAGCTAGCTCAGGTCGCTACAGGAGCTTTGGCTAGCTCAGGTCGCTACAGGAGCTTTGCTAGCTCAGGTCGCTACAGGAGCTTGGCTAGCTCAGGTCGCTACAGGAGCTTGGCTAGCTCAGGTCGCTACAGGAGCTTGGCTAGCTCAGGTCGCTACAGGAGCTTGGGCTAGCTCAGGTCGCTACAGGAGCTTGCTAGCTAGCGCTACAGCGCTGCTAGCGCTCAGGTTGGCTACAGGAGCTTGGGCTAGCTCAGGTCGCTACAGGAGCTTAGCTAGCTCAGGTCGCTACAGGAGCTTGGGCTAGCTCAGGTCGCTACAGGAGCTTGGCTAGCTCAGGTCGCTACAGGAGCTTGGCTAGCTCAGGTCGCTACAGAGCTCTGTAGGTTTGAGCTAGCTCAGGTCGCTACAGGAGCTTGGGCTAGCTCAGGTCGCTACAGGAGCTTTAGCTAGCTCAGGTCGCTACAGGAGCTTTGCTAGCTCAGGCGCTACAGGAGCTTGGGCTAGCTCAGGTCGCTACAGGAGCTTGGGCTAGCTCAGGTCGCTACAGGAGCTTTAGCTAGCTCAGGGCTCAGGCTACAGGAGCTTGGGCTAGCTCAGGTCGCTACAGGAGCTTGGGCTAGCTTAGGTCGCTACAGGAGCTTGGGCTAGCTCAGGTCGCTACAGGAGCTTGGGCTAGCTCAGGTCGCTACAGGAGCTTGGGCTAGCTCAGGTCGCTACAGGAGCTTGGGCTAGCTCAGGTCGCTACAGGAGCTTGGGCTAGCTCAGGTCGCTACAGGAGCTTGGGCTAGCTCAGGTCGCTACAGGAGCTTGGGCTAGCTGCTCAGGTCAGCTACAGGAGCTTGGCTAGCTCAGGTCGCTACAGGAGCTTGGGCTAGCTCAGGTCGCTACAGGAGCTTTGGCTAGCTCAGGTCGCTACAGGAGCTTGGGCTAGCTCAGGTCGCTACAGGAGCTTGGGCTAGCTCAGGTCGCTACAGGAGCTTGGGCTAGCTCAGGTCGCTACAGGAGCTTGGGCTAGCTCAGGTCGCTACAGGAGCTTGGGCTAGCTCAGGTCGCTACAGGAGCTTTGGCTAGCTTAGGTCGCTACAGGAGCTTGGGCTAGCTTAGGTCGCTACAGGAGCTTTAGCTAGCTCAGGTCGCTACAGGAGCTTGGGCTAGCTCAGGTCGCTACAGGAGCTTTAGCTAGCTCAGGTCGCTACAGGAGCTTGGGCTAGCTTAGGTCGCTACAGGAAACATTGTTTTAAAGCCAAGACATGCATCCTAATAATAATAATAATAATAATAATAATAATAATAATACATTTAATTTGTATTTCCTCTTTCTAGGCCTTACAAAGTATACATAGTTCCCACATGACGTCACTACATACGGGGATTTGCCGACCCGGCGACATTGGTGTTGGCATGCTGTGGGCAAAACAATAGAAGAAGAAGCTGAAACGTGTTAATGTCGTGATAAAGTTGAAAATGGTCATCTCCTGCTGGGTCAATGGATGTTCAAATCGTGCCGGAGGTTCCGTTAAACTTGGATTTTACAGTATACCCATCATTAGACTTCATGAATGTGAGAAGACTAAGCTTTTGTCAGAACAACCACGGAGGTTATGGCTTGCGAAGATAAACAGGCAAGAAACTCCCTCAAAACACGCAAGAATATGCTCGGAGCACTTTGTGTCAGGTGCGTATCGTATCTTATAATGTGTTGACAGACGTAATTTACTCAGTACTAACTTGTGTATGCTGATATCTGGTAACTTGAGAGTTTCATTATTTAGATTACTTTATTATGAGGAGGATCGGTGTCGCGTCCGAGGCTCTCGAGGGCAACGTAAATGTATTAAATAGATAATAATAGTTCTATGGTGGGCTAAAACAATGTTCACAAACAGCATTGCTTCTGTAAAAAGATCTGTGTCATAAAATAAACACATAATTTTACACACATAAACATAATTTGATCAAATATGTAAAACATGTCCGTAGCACGTTAAACTGTGGTGCCATTGTATTAATATTAGGGCTGTCCAAAATAGCGCGTTATTAACGCGTTAACGCAAATCAATATTAACGCCGTCATTTTTTTTATCGCGCAATAAAAAAAAAAAAAAAAAAAAAAAAAAAAGATTTTTTTTTTTTTTTACTTTTTTTTTTTTTTTTTACTCCGAGCTCAGTCACACTGTAGGAGCTCGGAGTAGAGCCGCTGCTACTCCACGTCGAGAGGAACTAGTTGAGGTGGCTCGGGCATCTGTTCCGGATGCCTCCTGGACGCCTCCCTGGGGATGACTCTCTGTGGGAACGCCAAGCTGGAGCAAGTGTGTGAGAGGGACTCTGCTTAGACTGCTGCCCCCGCGACCCGGCAACGGATGAAGCGGAAGAAGATGGAATGGGACTGGTTGGGGGCCGAAAGAATAGTAGCAATTTCCTTTTCTTATAATTGTGTTTTTTACATTGTGAAGGTATTTTGACACAACTTATTTTCATGACACTTAAAAGTTTATGCCTTAGATTTAAATTTGGTTTAGATTGAATCAAAATTAGACCAAATATTGTTGAGCCATTACATCTGTTATAAGTTTAAATACAGGCGTATGCAGGATGACGGCGGATGTTACATGTGTGTTCTATGTTTTGTCATAATTAGAAAAGTAGTAGCTCTCTGCCTCTTCGTTTATAGAAAAGTAGCTCTCCGATTGAAAAAGGTTGGAGGTTGCAGGAAAGAAAAGTCTGAAATCTCGGCTGTCAAAGTCAAACCGAGCTTGTTCTGGTTTGATGAATGAATCATAAATTGTATTGATTCGTTTCATTAAAATGAGATTAAAAGTCCAGTGCATTGATCTTGACTCTTCCTGACAGCGATAAGTCATTAGAGAAAAGGTCGATTGAGAAATATCGACCTCGAACCAACTTTGATGCAACGAAATATGAAGGAAAACACTCCACAATCCACAAAAAAACATTAGATATTTATAGACAGGTCTTTTAAAAGGAGCAGTGTGTAAACATGTGGCCAAAAGTGGTACTGCAGCCTCTCCCACTCTCCCTGACTCAGGTTGCCAGATATGCAGACGAATCCAGCTGGGACCATAACAGCTGAATAGACAAGAGTTTTGTCAACAACAAATCTATAACCAACACCTTTTTCACAAAGATAGAAATCCTGCTTTTATTCCTTGTTTTGTTGTTAATGATTTGAGAATCATAACGAGACCTTTTTTAGTTCTGCGCCACATGGTACTTTACCAGTGAGATTAGCTCCACACGGTGAGTTCTGACGCCCGGATCACAGACTTTCTGATTGGTGAAACGGTGGAGGGCGGGACATCGAAATGAGAACAATAACAAGATTTAGAGACTGGAAAAGTAAATTAGAAATTCAAATATTTCTGATTACAAAATTACAAAAATCTAACCAGTTTCCATCTTTAAATGAATTCTCTTTTGTACATAGGATTTGCATGTTCTCCCTGTTTCTGCGTGGCTTCCTCTGGGTTCTCTGGGTTCCCCTCCTACTAATGAGACTATGGATTAAACCCAGCATGTATTTACAACAGCAGCAGGTCAAACACTAGGTCCCAGTCTAAAATACATAAAACTAGGGAAAGATTGGAAGTGCGTGCTATTTTTGCCTTTTTCTTCTCCTTTTCTTTCATCACAAAACTATTATTCGCAAAATATATGTTAAGTCCACATTTTGAAGTAAACACATAAATATTTGCATTCACATGTCTGACCCCGTGCTTCCCGAGATTTCTGCGTCGCCCGGAACGCAGATCCACACACGTCGGGGCACATTCACCATCGAGGAATGCCGCACAATTACCCACAATCCCGTAGTACAAGCTTGGGCAGTGACACGCCTCCGCTCAAACAAAACCCGGCCGTGAGAGGCAGCATGGGTGTGTTCGAACAGATTTCTTAAACAGACCCATTGGCCGCATCCCAAATCCACCTTCTCCTTCCTTGTCCTTCATACAGTCTTTCCTCAAGGACTAAAGAGCCATTTTTGTAGAACTTTTTGTCCCATTATGCTTCGTTTGTGTCAAAATAATAAGTATAAGAAAGACACAAGCAAAAAAAATAACAAAATGATAAATATATAGATGACTTTCTATAACTATATATAATTTATCAGTATCATACCAAGATTTTTCAGTCATTTTGATGTCACTTTTTCCCATCTCTCAATAGATAATACAAGGTCCAGGTCTTTCCCAGTGGAATTTGCATGTTCTCCCCGTTTCTCCGTGGCTTCCCCTCCTACTAATGAGACTGTGGATTAAAACTAGCATGCATTTATGTAACAGACTAGGTCCCATTCTAAAATACAAAAAACAAGGAGAGAGAAAGATGGGAAGAAAGGAGGTGTTTTTCTTATGTACTTGGGTGTAGTTAATCATTGGAAGGATGCAGAAGTGTTTGTGTATTTCCTAATAAAAGCAAGTATGTACCTCATGTTGCGACTCGTCAAACGGTCTTAGCTAGCATAATGGCAGTGGCAGTAGAAGCCGTAGTATTATCAGCAGTAGTAGTAGTAGTAATAATAACAGTATTGTGGTACGGCCTCAGTAGCAGCAGCGTACTAGTAGTGATACATTTGTTTGTAGTTTTATTGCCAGGCATTTCACATTGGGCACAAGTCACAAAATATAAATAAAGTATTGCTAACATGCAAAAAAAAACTTAACCAAACTAGTGAAAGAGAGTAAGAAGAAGAAAACGTATTAAATCCTACCCCCATAATACATATAGTAGCAGTGGTCTTAGCAATAGACATAGTAGCCCTAGCTTTGCAGTATAGATTCAGCCTCCGGTTAGCAAGCAAGGATGTGGAAATAATGCAGTAGAGGCAGTAGTATTCTCAGTAGTGCTGGTGTAGTAGTAGTAGCAGTGGCTGACATAGGGGCAATATTTCATTTTCATTTCATTTCATTTCGTTTATTTCTTTCGAGCCCATTACATTACACATTTGTATACACAACTAGCATCCCACAACATAGCACAAGAACCGCACATGATTCACTAATGCTCCTGTGCACTGAAAAAAAAAAAAGAAAAAAAAAATTTAAAACCACCTATTACATATTCACATAGGCCTTGTTGTTCATAAGCACACTCCAAGAGCTCAACATGGAGTGGGAAGAAGAAAAAACTTCCACCCCAATATTCATAGTAGCCCTAGCCTTGCAGAAAAGATTTAGACTCCGGTTTGAAGGGAAGGGTGTGGAGAGTAGCAGTAGAGAACTCAGTAGTGCTGCTTGTAGCAATAATAGCATTGTGGAATGACCTCAGTAGTAGCACACTTGTAGTAATAGTAGCAGTGGTCTCGGCAATATCCATAGTAGCCCTAGCATAGCAGGATAGATTCAGCCTCCGGTTAGCAGGCAAGGATGTGGAAAAAGTGGGCACCGGGGTAGTTTGTACATGACGTGAACGCTAACATATGTGCAAATGTGTGATGGTCACGCAAGGTATAAGCAGCAGCAGCAGCAGCAGCAGAAACTAGGTCAACAGGAGTCCACAGGAGAGGGGAGGTGGAGAGATGGAGAGAATTTGACTTTACAAATATATTGATTAAAAAAGTTACAGGCGTCTATGAAGAGGAGACAGGACAGATGACAGCCTCAAACATACAAGATTAAATTACATGTGTGTTATTACCATGATCAACACGGTCAATTTATTACATTTGTGCAGCTTTCTTTCAAGAACGTCCATTCATTTCAAGCACCCAGCGGACTTCACAACGGGACTACAGTGAGACTACAGTGGGACTACAGCGGGACTACAACGGGACTACAACTATTGGACGACTATTGGACTAACGGGACTACAGCGAGACTACAGCGGGACTACAGCGGGACTAACATGACTACAGCGGGACTAACATGACTACAGCGGGACTACAGCGGGACTAACATGACTACAGCGGGACTAACATGACTACAGCGGGACTACAGCGGGACTACACCAAGACTACAGCTAGACTACAACGGGACTACAGCAAGACTACAGCAAGACTACAGCGAGTCTACAGCGGGACTACAGCGGGACTACAGAAAGACTACAGCAAGACTACAGCAAGACTACAGCGAGTCTACAGCGAGTCTACAGCAAGACTACAGCAAGACTACAGCAAGACTACAGCAAGACTACAGCGGGACTACAGCAAGACTACAGCGGGTCTACAGCGGGACTACAGCGGGACTACAGCAAGACTACAGCAAGACTACAGCAAGACTACAGCAAGACTACAGCAAGACTACAGCGAGTCTACAGCAAGACTACAGCAAGACTACAGCAAGACTACAGCGGGACTACAGCAAGACTACAGCGAGTCTACAGCGGGACTGCAGCGGGACTACAGCAAGACTACAGCGGGACTACAGCGAGACTACAGCAAGACTACAGCAAGACTACAGCAAGACTACAGCAAGACTACAGCGGGACTACAGCGAGACTACAGCGGGACTACAGTGGGACAACAGTGGGACAACAATGGGACTACAGTGGGACAATAATGGGACTACAGTGAGACTACAGCGGGACTACTGTGGGACAACAGTGGGACAACAATGGGACTACAGTGGGACAATAATGGGACTACAGCGAGACTACAGTGGGAATACAGCGAGACTACAGCGGGACTACAGCGAGACTACAGCAGGACTGCAACGGGACTACAGTGGGACAACTGTGGGACTACAACGGGACTACAGTGGGACTACAGTGGGACTACAGCGAGACTACAGCAGGACTACAGTTTGACTACAGTGGGACTACAGTGGGACTACAGTGGGACTACAGCGAGACTACAGCAGGACTACAGTTTGACTACAGTGGGACTACAGTGGGACTACAGTGGGACTACAGCGAGACTACAGCGAGACTACAGTTTGACTACAGTGGGACTACAGTGGGACTACAGTGGGACTACAGCAGACAGCGAGAGGGAGAGAAAGAGGTGAACAGAGCGGAGGGAAAGGAGAGTCTGATCCGTGGTGGAAAGTTACAGGTCTGTCAGTCACCTGTGCCAACATGAACCAGCACAAGCCTCTTATGGTACAGGTCTGTCAGTCACCTGTGCCAACATGAACCAGCACAAGCCTCTTATGGTACAGGTCTGTCAGTCACCTGTGCCAACATGAACCAGCACAAGCCTCTTATGGTACAGGTCTGTCAGTCACCTGTGCCAACATGAACCAGCACAAGCCTCTTATGGTACAGGTCTGTCAGTCACCTGTGCCAACATGAACCAGCACAAGCCTCTTATGGTACAGGTCTGTCAGTCACCTGTGCCAACATGAACCAGCACAAGCCTCTTATGGTGTGAAAACTTGTGCCTGTCGTAACCATGTTGGAACACGGACCAGGCCCTTTATCATCAATTATTCCTAGTCCAGTGTAAACCGTCTCACTGGCTGAAAGACATGAAAATATTACATATTGCTGCTTTAATTCAGGTTATACTTTAAATGTCAAAATGAATAGAATGAATAATAATAAATACCATAGTGAGGAAAAAGTTCTTCCATTTTGACATTTTTATTGATATTACAGCCTCGTTTAGTGTCGTCTAATGCTGGATAATCCTTTGTACAAATATGAGTCTTCAAGAGATGCAACAAGCACAATAATAATGTAAATCTATGGTTAATCTTATTTATGGCCTGCATTAGAACCATCACATCATATACATTTGACCCGCTCTGTCCATAATCCTCCCCGTCCTGCAGCGAGATAACAACATAAAACATGAGCCCGGGACCACAGTGAGCGCAATAACTCAAAACCATTTCATAAATTGCGTCTCTGTCGGCGTCCTGTGTGTAATAACAGATCAGGCTTGTAATGTGCGGATAATTCACATTGATGAACGGGCGAGAGGCGGGCAAGAGGCGGCGGGCAAGAGGCGGCGGGCAAGAGGCGGCGGGCAAGAGGCGGCGGGCAAGAGGCGGCGGGCAAGAGGCGGCGGGCAAGAGGCGGCGGGCCAGAGGCGGCGGGCAAGAGGCGGCGGGCAAGAGGCGGCGGGCAAGAGGCGGCGGGCAAGAGGCGGCGGGCAAGAGGCGGCGGGCAAGAGGCGGCGGGCAAGAGGCGGCGGGCGAGAGGCGGCGGGGGAGAAGCGGCGTGCAAGAGGCGGCGGGCAAGAGGCGGCGGGCAAGAGGCGGCGGGCAAGAGGCGGCGGGCAAGAGGCGGCGGGCAAGAGGCGGCGGGCAAGAGGCGGCGGGCAAGAGGCGGCGGGCAAGAGGCGGCGGGCAGAGGCGGCGGGCGAGAGGCGGCGGGCGAGAGGCGGCGGGCGAGAGGCGGCGGGCAAGAGGCGGCGGGCAAGAGGCGGCGGGCAAGAGGCGGCGGGCAAGAGGCGGCGGGCAAGAGGCGGCGGGCAAGAGGCGGCGGGCAAGAGGCGGCGGGCGAGAGGCGGCGGGCGAGAAGCGGGCGGGCGAGAGGCGGCGGGCGAGAGGCGGCGGGCGAGAGGCGGCGGGCGAGAGGCGGCGGGCGAGAGGCGGCGGGCGAGAGGCGGGATCCATTCGTAGAAAGTCCCAGAAGTTACAAGGGGTTTGTGTGTGTCTCTATCGCTCTGCGTCTTAGTTTAGTCAGACCAGGCCAGACCAAACTCAGGCCCGTGGGCCAATTGCGGCCCTCTGTGCCTCTGTATGCGGCCCTCTGTGCCTCTGTATGCGGCCCTCTGGTGTCATTTACTCTAAGATTGTGTCACAAGATTCCACATAAAATGCAGCTGTGAATCCAACAGGACGTATCGTAACCCATTTTAAACTCCAGAATCCCCTCAATCCAGTTTTTAAATCCAGGTCTGGCCCAGGTCAAGTCTGATGAACTAAAGTGGCCCTCTTACTATAAAGTTTGGACACCCCTGAGTTAGACCATTTCATGAAACGAGGCAATCCCTTTTTCCAGCTTAAAACCAACTAACCCATAATGACATCACTACGGGGGTGAAGACCGAGACAGCGTTCAAACCATATCCCCTCTGGTCCACAGGTACCGCCGGCCCGCAGGTACCGCCGGGCCCGCAGGTACCGCCGGCCCGCAGGTACCGCCGGCCCGCAGGTACCGCCGGCCCGCAGGTACCGCCGGCCCGCAGGTACCGCCGGGCCCACAGGTACCGCCGGGCCCGCAGGTACCGCCGGGCCCACAGGTACCGCCGGGCCCGCAGGTACCGCCGGCCCGCAGGTACCGCCGGCCCGCAGGTACCGCCGGGCCCGCAAGTACCGCCGGGCCCGCAGGTACCGCCGGGCCCGCAGGTACCGCCGGGCCCGCAGGTACCGCCGGGCCCGCAGGTACCGCCGGCCCGCAGGTACCGCCGGGCCCGCAGGTACCGCCGGGCCCACAGGTACCGCCGGGCCCGCAGGTACCGCCGGGCCCACAGGTACCGCCGGGCCCGCAGGTACCGCCGGCCCGCAGGTACCGCCGGCCCGCAGGTACCGCCGGCCCGCAGGTACCGCCGGCCCGCAGGTACCACATCTCGGCGGAGGCCTTCTCTCAGTCTCCCGCTCCTCTGCCTCTCACATCCATTTGTGGTTATTTTTAGCGGCTGTTGCTTCCCGCAATAAAAGCCAGGCGTGTGTAGCTCAGCAGTTTGCGACGGGGCTGCAGAGGAGGAGGCTAAAAATAGTCCTGGAGCAAAATAAAAAAAGAAGAAAACCCAAGAGCGAGAAAAGGATGGAGAGAGAGAGAGTTCAGCCGGTCCATGAGCAGGTTGTGGAGCTATAGGTCGAACTGTTGGAACCAAAATGGATTAAAAGGACTCCCTGCTGTATGCTTTTAGCTTGGGTCTAAATGTTGTTTTGCCTGGATAGTTGTTCAGTCAGAGGCACTGCAAGTTTATTAGTATGGCACAGTTCCTGCACAAGACAGCCTAAAATCAAACAAGGCATTACAATCTTGAATAATCCCAGTGTGTTATAAGTTTCTGAGATAAAAAAAAAGGGTTTGATTGATTGTAAGAGACTATTTCTTTTTTAAACCGCATAAATCTGAAAACCTAGGCTCACCAAGTTTAGTCTTGACTCTGAGCCCCAGCAGGAGACCAGTCCCTGTTATAATAATGTATTTTTTATATTGGAAACATTAAGCCATTTTTTTTAATTAAGATTTTTTTTTTATTAGGTCTATGATTTTAACCCCTTCATGTTTCATTTTGATATTTTTGTACTTCCAATGTTTTTCTTTGTTTTACTGTATTTTAATCTGTAGCACTTTGAGGTTTTCTGGAAATGTGAGGAGCAATATAGATAAACATTTATTATTATTATTAGCCATTATACATGTGGAGAGACAGTTCTTATCTGTATTTTAAGCACTAAATAAATGAAGTCTTTGTTAGTCCCATAATAAGTAAATGCAAGTTTGTAATTGAAGAATTTACACGTTTTAAACCAAACTCACATTACAAGGAGCGCAAAAACATAGCTATTGGAAGAAGCAGGTTTCAGACCATTTCACGAAAAGTAGGTCAACACATGTCCAGTTGTGTAATACACCTTTAAATAAAAACTGTAAATTCAAAATATTGTGAGATGCATTTATGTTTATGTTAAAAACTTGTCAAATAATAATTAAAATGTCTACCAGCAGCGGTCTCCCATTTCCCCATTGCATTTCTGCCTCAGTGCCAGTCCAGACCTGGTCTCCTGAGGCACCCGGTCTCCGTGGTGACTGGTTGCGTTATGCTAGCTGTTAGCTGAGTGTGCTAACAGAAATGTTGCTCCTTCTGCGTCACATTTGCACAAAGGCCCCGAGAGACTCCTGCTTATCCCGGGCTCCTGCCGTCCTGCTGCACCCAGGCTCAATAATAAAGGTCACCGGAATTATTAACGTGCGCGACAACCTTAAAAAACCGCATTTAAAGTCACATTTTGGTATGAATAAATTACAAGCCGTGTTAGCTTAAAACAGGAAGCAAAACAGTCGAAAGTGATAAGAATCTTCAAATGTGTTCAAATCTATCCATTCACAACATTATCCACATGGAAAAATTATCAAATATGAGATAATTGCTTGAATCACTTCCGCGCTCCTTAAAGGCAAAGTGGGTTTAGTGTCTTGCCCAAGGACACGACGACAGCAGACATCAGAGGGAGTCGGTGGAGAAGGTGTTGAGGTGGACTCGAACCCACAACCTTCAGGCTCAAAGGCCAATGCTCTACCAACTGAGCCTGATTTGTTGAAAGAGAGAGTTCTGTGGAGTGGGATAACAATGTATTCATATAATCTATCAATAGTGTCCACACGCTGCAGCCTGGAGTGGGCGGTTTACCGTAAGTTTTTTTTTTTTTTGTAAGTTTTTATTTATATACCGCCTTTTCACTGCAGATCTGAGTCTCAAAGCGGTTTACAATTGTTAATTATGGGCATTTGTCTCTCACTCCACACAGAGATGGGAGGGGCCAGTACAGGAGGCGCATGCCAGAACTATTGGACATATTTTTTAGTGGTAGGGGAAACCGGAGCACCCGGAGGAAACCTACGCAGACACGGGGAGAACATGCAAACTCCACTCAGAAAGGCCCTGGTCCGACCGGGATTCGAACCCAGGACCTTCTTGCTGAGAGGCGAGAGTGCTATCCACTCAGCCACCGTGCTGCCCGTAGTAATAAGTAGTTTTAATAGTAGTAATAATAGTAATAACACATTTTATTTTGTTCTAGATACTCAAACTTGCTTCACATAACAAGTAAAAAGAACATTTAAAGTACATAAAAGTTAAAAACAGCATGAGCAGAGGAAGGTGTAAGTGAGTAACGGTGTCGGGACGAGCCAAATGTAAAAAGCTAGGTTCTGCCTGCGCTAAGCTAATGCTAACATTTCTGTAATCATTATCAACGGCTACGTGAACGCGGGTTAACCAGGACGGACTCGCCAAAACACGTCCAGCCAACGCACAAAACGAATATTGCTTTAGCTCTGTTTGATGCCAAACAATCAGCAAGATATGGGTTTGGAAAATCACCTGCGCAGTTAGCAAAGAGGTGGTCTGTGGGTAATGTTGCAGCAACAGTCAGTGTTGTGACTATAAACAGTTTGTAAGTCTGAGTCTAAAACCGGCAAATCTGCTTATCCCAGAGTCACCTGATCAGCTACGACTGCGGTCATAACCACCACAGGAATTACATGACTATGCTAATGTTGCTAATGTGGCTAATGTTGCTAATAAAGCCTTAAACACAGCCAGACCAGAGAGAGACCAGAGAGAGACCAAAGAGAGAGACCAAAGAGAGAGACCAAAGAGAGAGACCAGAGAGAGAGACCAAAGAGAGAGACAAAAGAGAGAGACCAAAGAGAGAGACCAAAGAGAGAGACCAAAGAGAGAGACCAAAGAGAGAGACCAAAGAGAGAGACCAAAGAGAGAGACCAGAGAGAGAGACCAAAGAGAGAGACAAAAGAGAGAGACCAAAGAGAGAGACCAAAGAGAGAGACCAGAGAGAGACAAAAGAGAGAGACCAAAGAGAGAGACCAAAGAGAGACCAAAGAGAGACCAAAGAGAGAGACCAGAGAGAGACCAAAGAGAGAGACCAAAGAGAGAGACCAAAGAGAGAGACCAGAGAGAGACCAGAGAGAGACCAGAGAGAGACCAGAGAGAGACCAGAGAGAGACCAGAGAGAGACCAAAGAGAGAGACCAAAGAGAGAGACCAGAGAGAGAAACCAAAGAGAGAGACCAAAAAGAGAGACCAAAGAGAGAGCCCAAAGAGAGACCAGCGAGAGAGACAATCAATACAAATGTGTCACCTGGTTTCAATGCCATCTATATGGGTAAATTTACTACAAAATACCATAAATATTCACAGGAAAACTCACAACGTTTTGCTTTTGTTGCGTATTAGCTACTATTAAATTAAAAACACTGCACATCTGACACATCAACGTCTATATTGTTTTGAAGTCAATAAATATAATTTCCACATTTGTCTGTTTTTCAGCTTTTTGCTCATCTTTTTGCACAAGGGAACCACATCTGGACCAATTAATTACTCCATCAGACACACAGACGAGTCGGCCCCATGTAATGTTAATCATGCACTAATTATAGACACTTAATTTTCATAACTGCGCAAGAAATTACTATTAATGTTTCCAGTTAAAACGACCGCTTTGAGGCAACTGTTGTCGGGTCGAGTTGGTATTTGAGATCCATTCATTCATTCATTCATTCATTCATTTTCTACCCCTTTATTAGTCCATTTCTAGGTCAGGGGGGCGGCAATCAGCGCTAATAGCATCAATCGCTCACTCACTGGACACAACGACAGCAGACGCAGTGGGAGCAGTTGGAGGATCGAACCCACAACCTTCAGGCCCAAAAGTCAATGCCCCTGACCATTCAACCTTCATCTCAAACATTCAAAGATCAGAGGCGCCTGCAACACAATAATAGCTCGCTTCGACACATCTCTCTGCCCCTACAGGTCCATGATGCGTTACACTCGCCTCCGCGGCAAAAAGGAGATTTTAACGGACCTCTAATTCTCACTCCAGTCAACCTTCCCATAACAGCAACCTGGTTCAGAGCTCAGCTAAGATCCCTACTGCTCCTCTGCAATTTGTCTCCCCAGCTCTATACAGCCCACTCTTTCAGGATAGGCGCTGCCACGCGCGCGACCTCGCTGGGGCTCCCCCACTCTTCCTCTGCAACGGCTGGGGCGCTGGTCCTCTTCGGCTTCTCCACCTACATCAGGCCAGATGCGACCGCTATCATGGCAGCACAACGTCTACCGGCTTCCTCGTAAGCTCCCAGCAAAGCAAGTAAGCAATAAGATTCTGGTGGCGGCACGCACTTTCCTCAAACGCTCAAAGACTCCTTGCTTCAGCGTCTGGCTGAATATGAGCGTGCGCTCATATTCTCAGTTCGCTCAAAGATTCCTCTGCTGCGGCTGGCTGAACATGCGCGCGCGCGCATGTTCTCAGTTCGCTCAAAGACTCCTCTGCTGCGGCTGGCTGAACATGCGCGTGCGCGCATGCTCTCAGTTCGCTCAAAGACTCCTCTGCTGCGGCTCAAAGACTCCTCTGCTGCGGCTGGCTGAACATGCGCGTGCGCGCATGCTCTCAGTTCGCTCAAAGACTCCTCTGCTGCGGCTGGCTGAACATGCGCGTGCGCGCATGTTCTCAGTTCGCTCAAAGATTCCTCTGCTACAGCGGCTGGCTGAACATGCGCATGTTCTCAGCTCGCTCATGCTCTCAGGCCCGCGCAGTACGTCCTGCTATCCCAATCGCAAGCCCGCTTTTTGGGGATCATGCACGCGAGCAAGCGCCGTGCTCAACAGCATCCCGCCCGGGCCTAGGGCGCCAAACATGCTCAATCAATAAACATGCTTAAATCTAATAAGTCTAATGCGTTTTCCTCATGGGTCTCTCCAAGGTGAATTGTATTTGGGATTCTCCCGTAGTCTCCCGTTACTTGGAAAATGAAACCAACACTGGGTTTACATTAAAGATTACTATATTAAAAAGGTGTATACTGTAGGAGGATATTCTACTTCCGGGTTCATCATGAAGACTATTGGTCCTCCCAACTGTCAATCATTCTGGTGATTTGCCCTGGTGCAATAAGACCAGAGAGTTTTCAAAAAGTGGAGAGGGCAGTACTTTCCTAACATTTTACCCATACACCCTTCCATTGTGGACACCGGGAAGACGAGCAACCACTTGTGGAAGCTAATGGAGATAAAAAATAAATAAATAAATATAAAAAACACAAGATAATTTATTTTTCCGAAGTACTAAGCAAACAATAATGGGCTCATCGCATTCACAATTACTCTATGATTGCACTGTAGCTCAGAGTTATTTTTAGAGACCGTTAAGCGAGTCATATTTGATGCCTTAAATGGGTCAAATGACAAGGCCAAATCAATAGAGTATTAACATACCTTTTCCTTTGTCTGATTTCTGTTTTCCTCCGCATACAATTGTACAACGTGACTCCTGCCAAACCTGCAACACACTGCTAAAAGACCTGTCGATAGTGTCCCAAAACCATAAAAGAACTCCAGTCTATCACAATTTCATGTATGTTTGTGCATTGTTTTGCAAAGATGTTTTTTTAATTCAAGGGGCCCAATATGGAGGCCTTTGATAGGTTTCATTAGTTAGCCCTGTTATAGCATTGTAATGCAATTTAAAAGGATGAATATATATTCTGTAATTCATGTCTCATGGCTTTATTATTGTTGTACAAAGAGTTAGTCATCCTGTGGTTTTTTCTCACAAAACTCTTAACTAACTGTTAGTTAACTGTACTAATGAGACATGCACTCAGTATTACCCATATTATGTTCAGTGAGTTGAACGCTGTGGCGCGCTTTGGCAGCCGCTGCTCACAGAACAAACCTCCGCTGGACGGGACGCAGACAGTGGTCCTGGTCAGCGTGGCCACGATCGGCTCAGCCCCGCCCGGCAAAGCCAAGAACAGCTCCACCACCGTCAACTTCGGTTCTCCCTCAACGTGCGCTCCCACAACACCAAGGCCATCTGGTCCGGGATGACCCGTCGACCGTAAGCTGACTTCTTGTGTTTGACCGAAACCTGGCAGCCAGCCAAATGACTTTTGCCGCGTTGAAACGACTCCACTCCACCGGGTTTTGTTACATCTGCCAGCCCCGCAGCTGTGGCCTGCCGGGCGGAGTCCTCGCGATGCTTCACCGCGAGACTTGGAAAGTCACACCTGTGCCTGCTGCCCTGACTCTCCTCCTCGAGTACTCTGCCTCCCCTGCTGCCTGGACCTTCTCCTACTTGTAGTTGCACCATCTACCGCCGCCAAAACTTAATAAGGACTTTTTAATGACTTTTCTTCACCTTCTAACACACTTCTCACTATCTCTCATAACGCAGTCATACTTGTGGGACTTCAACATTCACATGGACAATAATAGCAACCCTCTCACCAAAGAACTTCTCCTCCTGTTTAGATAGTTTTTGGTTACAACAACACATTCATTTCCCCACCCACACTAAAGGTCACATTTTGGACTTAATCTGCTTCACTGGTCCCCTCACTCCCACTGACTGTAACCCTCACACACTCCCATACACAGACCAGAAGCCATCACCTTCCAATAATCAACCTCACCCCTCTCCAAGACCATCCATCCCCGACCATTTCTTTCCGTAGAAAAAAAAAAAATTCAGGACATAAACACAGCCACCTCGCCCCCACCCAGATATCAAAACCACCCCACAACTGAACCCAATGTACTCCCCCGATGACCTGGTCTCCCACTACAACACTTCTCTCCAAACCTCCTGAACACTCAGCTCCTCTCAAAACCCGACCCTTCTCTTCACGCTCTCAGCAACCCTGGTTCACCACTGCCCTCCGACAGCTCAATCCCAATACGACAACTTGCACGCTCTTCAATAAACCTGACTCACCATTCACAAACAAATGTACAATAACCAAATCATGCTATACAAGGACCATCTCTCTGCTGCCACATCCACCTACTACTCCGGTTTAATCCACTCCAATCATCAAAACTGCCAAAACACTCTTCTCTCTTCTCACCAATATAACCAACCCCCTGACTCCCTCCCTCACCATATGCAATCCCCTGACTTCTGTAACTCACTCATGTCCTTCTTTATTACCTCCAACAACTCAGTCCATCCCACCAACACCTTACCCCACATGGAGCTGCAGGCCTCTTGAGTGGACCCCCCAGCCCCCTACGCTCCCCTCAAAGCCACATTCTCCAGCTACATCTGCCCACCGTCCAAGCCATCCTCCGCTTTAGCATTAAATCCAAACCTTCTACCTCTCAGCTCGACCCTCTCCCAACGTTCTGGTCAAATCCTTCCTCCCTCAGCTGCCCCCCTCACAACTAATATCATTCACTCATCTCTCACTTCCTGGTACAGTCCCTCTCTCATTCAAAACCGCCTCATCTCACCCCATTCTCACAAAACTGCCTGGATCCAACCAACATCAACAACCACCGTCCCATCTCAAACCTTCCTTTCAACTCCAAAATACTTGAAAAAACTTCGCTGCTCAACTCCACACCCACCACACCACCAACAACATCTACGAACAATTACCGTCCTGGTTTCCGTCCCCCTCCACAGCACCGAAACAGCTCTTCTAAAAATCACTAACGATCTCCTCATAGCCTCTGACTCCGGATTACTCTCCATCCTCATCCATCAGGCCCTCACAGCAGCTATTGACACCATTCACACTCCACCCTCCAGAACAGACTCTCCTCCATCGGCATCACCCACACCCCCCTCGCCCTGGTTTCTCCTCCATCTTACATGTCGCTCACAGTACATATCATCTCAAATCCACAAATCCCCACTTAGACTTCTCTGCTGGTGTCCCCCAGGCTCTGTCCTGGGCCCCTCCTCTTCTCATCTAATATTCTCCCACTCGGTCACATCCTCCGCCGTCACAACATTCTCCTACCACTGCTACGCGGATGACACCCAGACACTTGACTTAGGGGGAGGGGAGGACAGATGCTGTTTTTGGATGAGGATTGAGAAGCTGGTAGATTTGGGAGAATTGGATGGGGTGCCTATGAGAAGTACTATCGAGTTTTTATTTGAGCTATTGAGTTAGAGAAGTTGCAGAGAACCAGGATGATTTTCTTGTAGACAGAGGGTGAGGGAGTATGGAGGGAGAGCGGAAGATGGTTTAGGCGGAGAGGAGAGCAGGGTTTCATCCGCGTAAGCAGTGAAGTGAAGTTGTGACGGCGGAGGATGTTACCGAGAGGGAGAATATTAGATGATGAAGAGGAGGGGCCGCCCAGGAACAGAGCCCCTGGGGGACACAGCAGAGTCAGGAAAAATGCGGGATTTTTGGGATTTGAGATGAATGAACTGTGAGCGACCAGAAGATAGGAGGTGAACCAGGCGAGGGGGGTTTGGGTGAAGCCGTATGTAGGATAGACAGTCAGGAGGGTGGAGTGAGAAATGGAGTCAAAAGCTGCAGTGAGGTCCAAAAGGAATGAGGATGGAGAGTAAACCCCGGCAGTCAGAGGCAATGAGGAGATCGTTAGTGATTTTTAGAAGAGCAGTTTCGTGCTGAGGAGGGGACGGATAACCAGAACTGAAATTGTTGGGCGGCAGATGTTGTAGGTGGTGAGGTGGTTGTGGAGTTGTGAGCAGCGACAGATTTTCAAGTATTATGGAGATGAAGGGCAGGTTTGAGATGGGACGGAGGTTGTTGAAGTTGGTTGACTCCAGGCCAGGTGATTGAGAATGGGAGAGACAGAGGCTGTTATTGAATGAGAGAGGGACAGTAACCAAAGTTGAAGAAGAGTGAATGATATTAGTGAGAGGGGGGCATCTGAGGGGAGGCAGGATTTGACCATAACGGTAGGGAGAAGGGTCGAGCTGAGAGGTAAAGTATTGGATTTAAATGATAAAGTCGGAAGATGGCTTGGACGGAGGGCAAGAATGAAGCTGGAGAATGTGCTATGAGGGATGAGTAGCGGGGCTGGGGGGCGTCCACCCACGTCCAGAGACTGCCGCTCCATGAGGGGTCAGGTGTTGGTGAATGTCAGAGGATCTTGAGAGTAAAGTAGAGACATTAGTGAGTTACAGAAGTCAGTGGATTGCATATGGTGAGGGAGGGAGACAGTGGGGTTTGGTTATATTGGTGATAAGAGAGAAGAGAGTTTTGGAGTATTTGATGATTGAAGTGATTTAACCGGAGTAAGTAGTTGGATTGGCAGCAGAGAGAAGGACCTTAGTATATGCATGATGTGGTTATTGTACAATTGTATGTGAATGGTGAGTCCAGTTTTTATGAAGAGCCGTTCAAGTTGACGTCCTTACGGAATGTGAGCTGACGAGGCAGTGGTGAACCAGGGTGCTGAGCACGGAAAGAGACAGGGACGGGTTTTGTGAGGAAGCATGATTGTTCAGCGAGGTAATGGAGAGAAGTGTTGTAGAGGGAGACCAGTTCATCGGGGATCCATTGGATCAGTAGTGGGGAGTAGTGATATCTGAGTGTGAAGGTGGCAGTGTTTATGTCCTGAATTTTTACGGAAAGAAATGGTTCGGCGGGAAGAGGTCTAGGAGGAGGGTGAGGTTGATATTGAAGGTGATGAGCATATGGTCAGTGTATGGGAGTGTGTGAGGTTTACAGTCAGTGGAGTTAACCAGAGCAGCAATAATCCAAAATGTGACCTTTAGTTAGGGTGGGGAAATGAATGTGTTGTTGAAAACCAACAACTATCTAAACAGGATGAGAAGTCTTTGGTGAGAGGATTTCTATATATATGTCCATGTGAAATGTTGAAGTCCCCAAGTATGTCAGCGTTTATGAGATATAGATGATAAGTTTGATAGAAGGAATAGAAAAGTCATCTAAAAAGTCCTTATTACAGTTTGGCGGGCGGTAGATGGTGGCAACTAACAGTAGGAGAAGTCAGGTCAGCAGTGAGGCAGAGTATCGAAGGAGAGAAGACAGGGGCAGCAGGCACAGGTGTGACTTTCCAATCATCGCGTGAAGCATCGAGCGAGACCACCGCCCCGGCTGCCACAGCTGCGGGGCTGGCAGATGTAAACAAACCCCAGTTGGAGTTGGAACGTTCAACGCTGCAAAGTCATTTGGCTGCTGCCAGTTTTCGTTCAAACACAAGAAATCCAGCTTTACGGTCGACGAGGACATCCCGGTCCAGATGGCCCTTGGGTGTTGAGTGAGCGCACTGTTGAGGGAGACCGAAGCTGACTGTGGTTGCGCCTGTTCTTTGGCTGCGCTGGCTGAGCGAATCTGCCAGCGCGTGACCATGACACTGTCATCGTCCCGACCATCGGCGTTAGTTCTGTGAGCAGCGGCTGCCAAAGAAGCGCGCCAGCCGTCCACATCACTTACAAAACTGGTTAATACTGCGTGCATGACTCATAAGTCAGTTACTAACAGTTAGTTTAAGTAGTTTTTGTAGAAAAAACACAAGGATGACTAACGTCATTCCGAACAACAAAAATAAAGCCATCGAGACATGGAATACAGAATATATATACATCTTTTTTAGAATTGTCAATACAAAGCTATAACAGGCCATAACAATGAAACCAATACACAGGCCTCCATATTGGCCCCATGAATTAAAACACATCTTTGCAAAACACACAAACATACATTAAAAATGTGAAGAATGGAGTGTGAACTTTTAAGGATAGGGTACACATCGACATGGGATCATTTATCAGCAGAGAAGACAGGTTTGGCAGGAGATCACAGTCTTTACATAGTATGGCTGAGGAAACATAAAGCAGACAAAGGAAAAGATTATTATAATTATTCTAAAAAAACAAATAACACATTTAAACACCAATAGCTTTACTGAGTCTGGCAAACCACAAACAGAGTAGCCACAAATGGAAACAGTCTTATAAAGGTTCAGGAAAATAAATGACAAATAATAATAGCATAATTAGCATAAATGTAGCATAGTAAGCTTGAAATAGCTGCAGACAAACGCAGATCGTTGAAACTCTCTTGCCAATAAATAGAAATTACGCAACACATAAATCTTCCTTCAACAAATTCGTCTAAAGATCACAAGAAACTACAGGAGCTTAACTTCTTGGGTCATACAACATGCCCAACAATGTACAAAGTCATGATTCACTAAAGTTTAAAAACTATTCTAAATCAATTACAAATATGTTTGCATATTTGCTTTGATCCATAATCTTAAACAAATATTTTAATCTAATAAATCTCTCTGTGGTTACTTTCATTATCAGTGGCATGTGTCAGAGGGGATTTTGCTCTATGTACCTATTCAGGAATAAAACTAACACGATTACGAAAGACAAATGTTAATAGGAACAATATTTTGGCGGTCAGTTTCAAATACATTTGTTTGAAACCATGAAGTGATGTCACTTCCGTCCTCTCAGGCAGTTTGGGAAGATTGTACATCAATAATCCACAGATGTACAATCATGCGCGACGGGGTCCGCTTTGCCCAGTCGGTACTTAATTTTCCGTATAATGACCCTGCGTAATATACGTTTATCCCGGCTTAAATACGCTTTATATACCAAACAGAACAAACACAACATAAACTTCAGTCCATTTTAGTCATGCCGAAAGTTTATTTTAATGACAGAGAATAAAAGTTCCCAAAGGCTTTCCCTTGGCTAAGCTAGCAACAGTTAGGCTGGCAACTTCCAAACTAGAACTCTCTGGAACTGCAAATGAAAACAGAACAAAGAATTTCTGAACCTACAGCGGTGAGTGACCCAAACATAAACTTAACCTTAAATCCATAAAATCGATCCTCTGCAAATGTTCCTAAAATGTGCCGTATCTTAAAATTGCCGTACTACTTCCGGGTTTTTCGGGGATCTCGCCCTTTTCATTTGTATTACATCAGTGTTTTTGTTATGAAAACGAAAAACGTAAAATTCAGAAACTTCCGTGCACGTTGTATTAAAGAACTGGATTTGTAATAATTCACTCTCAGAATAACATTTCCATTGCGTTGATTGATTGGCATTTGCGTTTATTGAGCGGCCGGACCTACATCCAGGGTTTATCACATCGCTATTTGGACAGCAGAGAAATAGTAATTTTGTCATGAAGACAAGACCAGAAAATTCTGAAAATCTCCGAGCACGTGGTTGTTAAGAATGTATATGTAATAAGTATTCTCCGAAAACATTAAAGTGTGGTATGATAGAGCGTGATAACTCCGCAAGTATTTCTCCTCTGCCACTCCGGAGCTCGCCACGCTCAATCAACACACATAAATGTTAATCGGAAATACTTATACAAAAACATTCTTTCACACACGAGCACGAGATTTTCCGAATTTATTCCAGGCTTGTCTTCATTGACAAAAATACTATATCTCTGCGTCAAAAATCGAACGTGTAAAAAACCCGGAAGTAGTTCCGGCCCGCTCAATAAACGCAAATCCAATCATCAAACGCAATGAAATTTTACTCGAGAGTGAATTATACAAATCCAGTCTTAAAACAAGTGCACGAAGTTCAGAATATTCCGAATACGTTTAATTCAAACAAAAACACTGATGTAATACAAAAAAGGCGATCCCGAAAAAACCCGTAAGTCGCTACCGTCACATTTTAAGATACCGGCACATTTTAGGAACATTTGCAGAGGATCGAATTATGGATTTAGGTTAATTTTATGTTGGTCACACACCGCTTATGTTCAGAAATTCTTTGTTCAGATTTCATGCAAGTTCCATAGATTCTAGTTGGAAGTTGCCAGCCTAACTGTTGATAGCATAGCCACGGGAAAGCCTTATGGGAACTATTTTAATCTCTGTCATAAAAAAAACCTTTCGGCATTCCTAAAAGAGGACTGAAGTTTATGTTTGTGTGTTCTTGTGGTAAAAGCCGTATAATAAGCGGGATAACGTAATATAACGCAGTACATTATCGGAAAATAAGTACCGGACAGGGCAAATGCTGAACCCCGACGCGCATGATTGTACATCTTGATTATTGATGTACAATCATCCCAAACTGCCTGAGAGGAGGAAGTGACATCACTTCCTGGTTCAACACATGTATTGTGGAAAACAGACCGCCAAAATAAATGTTTTTTTTTAAACCCCCATAAAATAAACCATTTGTCTTTCTGTGTTCAATTATATTCCTGAATAGACATAGAGCAAAATTCCCACTGACACAAAAGCCACTGAAAAGACAGTAAACCACATAGAGATTTATAGATTAAAATCTATGTTTAAGATTATGGCCTCAAAGCAAATATGCACACATATTTGTAAATTGATTAGAAATAGTTTTTTAAACTATAGTGAATCATAGACTTTGTACATTGTTGTGCATTTTTAAGAACCCAAGAAGATAAGCCCTTTAGTTCTTGTGATCTTTAACTAATTTTGTGAAGGAAGAATTTATGATGCGTAATTTCTAATTATTGCAAAAGAGAAGTTTTCCCGTCTGCGTATGTCTGCAGCTAATCAAGCTAACTAATGCTACATTTAGCTAATTATGCTAATATTATTTGTCATTTATTTTCCTGAAAACCTTATATGACAGTTTCCATTGATCTATCCTCTGTTGTGGTTTGCCCAGACACATAAGCTATTGGTTTTTTAATGTGTTATATGCTATAGAATAAATTATTAATAACTCTTTTCCTTGTCTGTTTCTGTATCCACCGCAAACAATGTACATACTGTGAACTCCTGCCAAACCTGCAACACAGCAGATAAAAGACCTGTCAGATAGTGTCCCCACCATAAAAGACCTCCATTCTTCACAATGATAATGTATGTATGGTGCATGTTTTGCAAAGATGTGTTTTTTTTAATATTCCTGGGGCCAATATGGATGGCCTTTGAATAGGTTCATTTTTATGCCCTGATCTACTATGTAAAAGCAAATTACAAGATAAAATACATACTGTATTTCATACTCATGGCTTATAATTGTTGTACTAAAGAGTTAGAGTCATCCTTGTGTTATTTCTCACAAAAACTCATAACTAACTTGTTTATAAACTGACTAATGATACATGCACTGCAGTATTAACCAGTATTGGATCAGTATTGACCGCTGTCGCGCTTTGGCAGCCGGCAGCTGCACAAAACAAACGCCGTCAGGTCGGACGCTGACAGTGTCCCTGGCATCGTGCCCCCGATCGGCACAGCCCGCGGCAGCCAAGAACAGCTCCACCACCGTCAGCTTCGGTCCCTCAACGTGCGCTCCCTCAACACCAAGGGCCATCTGGTCCGGGAAGTCTCGTCGACCGCTAAGCTGGACTTCTTGTTTTTGAACCGAAACCTGGCAGCAGCCAAATGACTTTGCCGCGTTGAACGACACCACTCCAACCGGGGTTTTTTTATCATCTGCCAGCCCCGCAGCTTGGCCGCCGGGGGCGGAGGTCTACGCGATGCATCACCGCGAGACTGGAAAGTCACACCTGTGCCTGCTGGCCCCGACCTCTCCTACCAACGAGTACACAGCCTCAACTTCATCCTGACCTTCTCCATACTGTAGTTTCCACCACTACCGCCCGCCAAAACTTAAAAAAGGACTTATTAGAAGACTTTATCTCACCTTCAAACCACTTCTCATCTATCACTCATAACGCAGTCATACGTCGGGCTCACATCACATGGACAAATAATAGCAAACCCACTCACCAAGCTTCACCTCCTGTTTAGATAGTTTTTTGGTTTACAACAACACAATCAATTCCCCACCCACACAAAAGTGTCACATATGACTTAATTCTGCTGCTCTGGTCTCCACTCCCAATGACTGAAAAAACTCACACACTCCCATACACAGACCATAAGCTCATCAACTACAATATCAATCCCTCACCTCTCCAAGACATCCTTCCCGAACCATTATACATTCCGTAAAATTCAGGACATAAAACACAGCCCACCTTCGGCCACCTCAGATATCAATAATCCTCCCCACTACAGATCCCCATGAACTCCCCCGATGACCCTGGTCTCCCACTACAACACTTCTCTCCATAACCTCACTGAACAAACATGCTCCACTCAAAACCCGACCGTCTCATTCACGCTCTCAGCACCCTGGTTCACCACTGTCCCTCCGTCAGCTCAAATCCCAAGGACGTCCACTTGAGACGGCTCGTCAATAAAACTGGACTCACCATTCACAAACAAATGTACAATAAACCACATCAATCTATACAAGGACATCTCTCTGCTGCCAAATCCACCTACTACTCCGGTTTAATCCATCTCCAATCATCAAAACTCCAAAACTCTCTTTCTCATCTCACCAAATATAACCAAACCCCTGACTCCCTCCCTCACCATATGCAATCCACTGACTTCTGTAACTCACATCATGTCCCTTCATTACCTCCATCAACCAGCCAGACCACCAACACCTGACCCCACATTGAGTCTGCAGTCCCTCTGGAGTGAGACCCCCCAGCCCCCTACTCATCCCCATAGCCACATTCACCATCTTCAATCATGCCCTCCGTCAAGCCAACTCCGACTTTATCAATAAATCCCAAACCATCAACCACTCAGCTCGACCCTCTCCCTACCGTCTGGTCAAATCCTGCCTCCCCTCAGCTGCCCCCCACATCACTAATATACATTCACTCATCCTCCACTTCTGGTACTGTCCCCTCTCCTCATTCAAAACCGCCTCAGTCTCACCCCCATTCTCAAAAATACCTGGCCCTGGATCCAACCAACATCAACAACCTCCGTCCCATCACAAACCTTCCCTTTCACTCCAAAATACTTGAAAATCTTTCGCCTGCTCACCCACAACCACCTCACCACCAACAACATCTACGAAAATTTCATCTGGTTACCGTCCCCTCCACAGCACCGAACAGCTCTTCTAAAAATCACTAACTACTCCTCATAGCCTCTGACCACCGGTTTTACACTCCATCTCCATCCTTCTGGACCCTCACTGCAGCTTTTGACACCATTTTCTCACTCCACCCTCCTGAACAGACTCACCCTCCATCGGCATCACCCAACACCCCCCTCACGCCTGGTTCAACCCCGTATCTTTCGGTCGCTCACAGTTCATCCATCTCAAATCCCCACAAATCCCGCACTTTCCTGTCTCTGCTGGGTGTCCCCCAGGGCACTGTACCTGGGCCCCTCCTCTTCATCATCTATATTCTCCCACTCGGTCACATCCTTCCCGCCGTCACAACATTCACTCACAACAGCTACGCGGATCACACCCAGACTCCTTGACTTAGGGAGGGTGAGGACATATGTGTTATGAATGTAATTGATAACTGGTAGATTTGGAAGAGTGAGGGGGTGCCTATGAGAAGGATTCATATTTTTGAGCTATTGAGTTTGAGAAAGTTGGAATAAAACCAGAAATGAATTTTCTTGTAGACCCAGAGGGTGAGTGAGGATGGAGGGAGAAGAGGAAAAAAAAAAAAAGATGTTTAGCGAGAAGGTCGTAGCAGGTGTCAACCGCGTAGCAGTGGAAGTGAATGTTGTGACGCGGAGGATTGTGAACCGAGTGGGAGAAAAAAGATGATGAAAGAGGAGGCCCCAGGACAGAGCCCTGGGGTACACCAGCAGAGACAGTACAAGTGCGGGAATTGTGGGATAGAGATGAAGAACTGTGAGCTACCAGAAAGATAGGAAGGAGACCAGGCGGGGGGGTGCGGGTGACGCGATGGAGAGAGTCAGTTCAGGAGGGTGGAGTGAGAAATTGTGTCACAAGATGGCAGTGAGGGTCCATAAGGATGAGGATGGAGAGTAAACCGAGTCAAGGCTAGAGGAGATCCGTTAGTGAATTTAGAAGAGCTGTTTCGGTGCTGTGGAGGTTCGAAACCAGACAGAAAATTGGTTCGTTAAGATAGTTGATGGTGGTGAGGTGGATGTGGAGTTTTGACAGCGACAGATTTTTCAAGTAATTTGGAGATGAAGGGAAGTTGATATGGGACGAGGTTGTTGAAGATATGTTGGATCCAGGCCAGTTTATTTTGAGAAAGGGTGAGACCTGAGGCGGTTTTGAAATGAGAGAGGTGACGTACCAGAATTGATAGATGAGTGAATGATATTAGTATGATGGTGGCAGCAGGGGGAGCAGTATTAGACCAAACGTAGGGAGAGTCGAGCTGAGAGTAGAAGGTTAGGAATTAATGATAAAGTCGGAGATGGCTTGGACGGAGGGCAAGATGAAGCTGGAGAGATGTGCTATGATGGAAGAGTAGGGGGCTGGGGGGGGTCCACTCCAGAGCCTGCAGCTCCATGTGGGGTCGGATTATGGTGAAAGTCAGAGATCTTGGAGGTAAAGAAGAATGAGTGAGTACAGAAGTCATGAATGCATATGGTGAGGGAGGGAGTCAGGTGGTTAGTTTTATAATTGGGTGAGAAGAGAGAATAGCGTTTTGGAGTTTTGATGATTTGGAGGGAATAAAAAAACCGAGTAGTAAAGGATGGATATGGCAGCAGAGAGATGTCCTTTGTATAGCATAGATGTGGTTATTGATACATTTGTTTTGTGTGAATGGAGAGGTCCAGTTTTATTGAAGAGCCTTTCAAGTTGACGTCCCTTGGATTTGAGCTGACGAGGGCAGTGGAGAACCAGGTGGCATGAGAGCGTGAAAGAGACGGTCGGTTATTGAGAGACCATGAATGTTCAGGATGTTATGGAGAGAAGATGAATGTGTGGGAGACCAGGTCAACGGGGTGAGTCAAAATGGGATCAGTAGTGGGAGTTAATGATATCTGAGGCAAGGTGGCAAGTGTTTAAGTCCTGATTTTACGGAAAGAAATGGTTAGGGGAAGGATGGTCTTGGAGAGGTTTTGGTTGATATGAAGTGAGATCTTATGTCTGTGTCATGTGAGTGTGTGAGGTTAACAGTCAGTGGTAGTGAGACCAGAGCAGCCAGATTAAGTCCAAAATGTGACCTATAGGTGGGTGGGAAAAAGAATGTGTTTGTTGTAAACCAAAACTAACTTAACAGGAGGAGAAGTCTTTGGTGAGAGGTTTGCTATTATTGTCCAAGAGAATGTTGTGAAGTCCCTCAAGTATTGACTGCGTAATGAGAGATAGATGAGAATGTGTTAGAAGGTGAGAAAAGACTCTAAAAAAAGTCCCTTATTACGTTTTGGCGGAGCGGTAGATGGTGGCAAACACATTATGAGAAGGTCCAGGCATTCAGGTGAGGCAGAGTACCGAAGGGGGAGAAGACAGGTCAATGCAGGCACAGGTGGTGACTTTCCAAGTCTCGCTGTGAAGCAACGCAGACCTCCGCCCCGGCGCCACAAGCTGCGGGGCTGCAGATGTAAAAACAAACCCGGAGTAGTAGTATCGTTCAACTCGGCAAAGTCATTTGGCTGCTGCCTGTTTTCGGTCCACACACAATAATTCCAGCGCTTAACGGTGGTCGACGAGGACATCCCGGACCAGATGGCCCTTGGTGTAGAGGGCGCGCACGTTGATGAACTCGAAGCTGACGGTGTGAGCTTGTTCTTGGCTGCCGGCCGGGCAGAGCCGAACGGGTCCACACGCTGACCAGTGACACTGTCACACCTACAACCTCGGCGTAAGTTCAGTGAGCACGCGGCTGCCAAAGCGCGCCATCGTTCACGGTCACGGAACCTATACGGTAATACGCCCAGTCATGACTCAAGTATCATTACTAACAGTTAGTTAAAGAATATTGTGAGAAAAAACCCAAGGATGACTAACCTTTCCGTACAACAATAAAACCATTAGACATAGAATACAGAATATATATTCATCTTTAAATTGCATTACAAAGCTAAACGGGCCATAACAATGAAACCAATCAAAGGCCTCCATATAGTCCCCATGAATTAAAAACACATCTTTGCAAAACATGCAAAACATACATTAACAATGAGAAGAATGGAGGTACTTTTATGGTTGGGATCACTATCGACCATGATCTTTTATCAGTGCTGTGTTGCAGTTAGGCAGGTAGAACACATTCGTACCATTGTATGCGGAGTAAACTAAACAGACAAAGGAAAAGAGATAATAATAAATAATTCTTAGCAAATAACACATAAAACACCCCATAGCATATGTGTCTGGGCAAACCACAAACAGAGGTAGCACAAATGAAACTGTCCATTATAAGGTTCATAAAATAAAATGACAAATAATAATAGCATAATTAAGCTTAATGTAGCATAATAGCTTGATTAGCTTGCAGACAAAACGCATATCGGAAACGCCTCTTTGCAATATTAAAATTACGCAACATAAATCTTCCTATCACAAATTCGTCTAAAGCTCACAAGAACTACAGGAGCTACCTTCATGGGTCCATAAAAATGCACAAACAAAGTACAAAGTCTGATTCACTATAGTTTTAAAACTATTCTAATACAATTTTACAAATTGTTGCATATTTGCCATTGATCCAAATCTCTTAAACATATATTTTAATCAATAAATCTCTCTGTGGTTTACCTTTCTTTCAGTGGCATTGTGTCATTGGGATTTTTGCTCTATGACTAACAGGAATAAGAACTGAACACAAGAAAGGACAAAAGGTAAATATTAACATTATTTTGGCGGTCATAATTCCAAATACATTTGTTGAAACCATGAAGTGATGTCACTTCCTCCCTCACATGCATTAGGGATGATTGTACATCAATAATGCAAAGATGTAGTGCAATCCATGCGCGCCGGGTTCCGCTTTGCCCTTACGTCTTAGTTTACCGATAAGACCTGCTTAATATACGTTATCCCGCTTATTATATACGGCTTTTAAATACCGAACAGAACACACAACATACACTTCAGTCCACTTTTAGGAATGCCGAAAGGTTATTTAATGACAGAGAATAAAATAGTTTCCCCAAAGGCTTCCCGTGGCTATGCTAGCAACATTAGGCTGGCAACTTCCAAACTAGAACTTCTGGAACTGCAATGAAAACAGAACAAAGAATTCTGAACATCAGGCGGGTTTAGTGACCCAAACATAAACATAACCTAAATCCAAATCGAAACCTCAGCAACTTTCCTAAAATGTGCCGGTATCTTAAAATGTGCCGTATCTACTTCCGGGTTTTTCGGATCGCCTTTTCATGTATTACACTCAGTGTTTTTGCTATACAACGAAACGAAAATTCAGAAAACTACCGTGCCAGATTAATATAAGACTGGATTGTATAATTACACTCTCGCGGATTAACATTTTCAATGCGTTGATTGATTGGCATTTTGCGTTTATTAGCGGATGCCGGAACTACTTCGGTTTTTTCACCAGATCGCTTTTTGACGCAGAGACATAGAATATTTGTCATGAAGACAAGACCAGAAAAAATTCTGAAAATCTCCCGTCACGTGTGTGTAGAATGTATATGTATATAGTAATCTCCTATTAACATTAAGTGATTTGATTGACGTGGATAACTCCGCAAGTAGTTCAGGCGACTCCGGAGCTAGCCACGCTCAATCAACACACTGTAAATGTTAATCGTAGAAACTTATAGCATAAAACATTCTTCACACACGGCACGGAGATTTTCAGATTTTTCTGGACTTTGTCTTCATGACAAAAATACATTTCCTGCGTCAAAAGCGATCGTGAAAAACCCTGAAGAAAGTTGCCGGCCGCACAATAAACGCAAATGCCAATCAATCACCGCAATGAAATGTTAATTCTGAGAGTGAATTTACAAATCCATCTTATACAAGTGCTCGGAAGATTTACAGAATTTTCCGTTTAGTTTTCATAACAAAAACACTGATGTAAAAACAAGAAAGCGATCCCGAAACACCCGAAGTAGATACCGGCACATTTTTAAGAATACAGGCACATTTAGGAACAATTGCAGAGGAATCGAATAATGGATTTAAGGTTAAGTGTTATGTTTGGGTCACTCCCGCTGATTTCAGAATTCTTTGTTCAGTTTTTTCATGCATTTCACAGAGAGTTCTAGTTTTGGAAGATTGCCACCAACTGTTGCAAGCAAAGACCCGTGACAGCCTTTGGGAACTAATTTATTCACTGTCATTAAATAAACCTTTCGGCATCCTAAAAGTGACTGAAGTATATGTTTGTGTGTTCTGTTGGTATAAAGCCGTATACTAAGCTGGAATAACGTATATAACCGCAGGTCATTATCGGAAAATAAGTACCGACAGGGCAAAGCGGACCCGACGCGCAATGATTGTACATCTTTGAAAATAGATGTACAATCATCCCAAACAGCCTGAGAGGAGGAAGTGACATCACTCCAGTTCAACAAATGTATTTGGAAAACTGACGCGCCAAATATTGTTCATATACCCATTTGTCATTCAGTGTTCAGTATTAAATTCCTGAATAGACATAGAGCAAAAATCCACTGACACAAATCCACTGAGAAAGAAAGAAAGCCACAGAGAGATTTATTAGATATAAATATAATGTTATAACAGTAATATTGACTTCAAATCAAATATGCAACCATATTGTAAATTGATTAGAATAGTATTAAACTATAGTGAATCATGACTTTGTACATTGTTTTGTGCATTTTTAATAACAATAAGGAAGCCTTCCCCCCAATGTATTCTTGTGATCTTGACAATTTGTGAAGGAAGATTTATGTTTGCGTAATATCTAATTATTGAAAAAGAGATTTTTCCCCCCGAACGACGTTTGTCTGCAGCTAATCAAGGCTAACTATGCTTACATATAATCTAAGTATGCTATAATAATTTGTCATTTATTTTCCTGACTTTATAATGACAGTTTCCATTTGACAACCTCTGTTTAGTGGTTTGCCCAGACACATACGCCTATGGTTGTTTTAATGTTTATTTGCTATAGAATAATATTAATAATCTTTTCCATTGTCTGTTTTCTGTTTCCTCCGCATACAATGTACAGACTGTGATCTCCTGCATCCCTGCAACACAGCCTGATAAAAGATCTGTCGATAGTGTCCCCAACCAAAAAAGAACATCCTTCTTCACAATGTTAATGTATTGTTTTGTGCATGTTTGCAAAGAAGTGGGGTTTTTTTTTAATTCATGGGCCAATATGGAGGCCTTTGATTGGTTTCATTGTTATGGCCCTGATATAGCTTGTAATGCAATATAAAAGTGAATAAATATTCAGTATTCAAGTCTCATGGCTTATTATAGTTGTACGAAAGAGTTTGTCATCCTTGGTTTTTTTTTCTCACAAAAACTCTTAACTAACTTTTAGAAACTACTAATGAGTCATCGCAACTGCAGATTTAAACCAGTCTTGGTTCAGTGAGTGAACGCGGCGCGCTTGTCAGCCGCTGCTCACAGAACAAACGCCGCAGGTCGGGACGCTTACAGTGTCCTGGTCAGCGTGGCCCGATCCGGCTCAGCCCGCGTCAGCCAAGAAGCTCCACCACCGCATCTTTCGGTCTCCACGAACGTGCGCTCCTCAACACCAAGGGCCATCCTGGTCCGGAGTCCTCGTCGACCGTAAGCTGGACATCTTGTGTTTGACCGTAAACCTGGCAGCAGCCAAATGACTTGCCGCGTTAAGAACGACCACCACTCCACCGGGTTGTTTAACATCTGCCCAGCCCCGCAGCTGTGGCCGCCGTGGCGGAGGTCTCCCCCCGCGCTGCTTCACCTGCGAGACTTGGAAAGTCACACCTGTGCCCTGCTGCCCAGGTCCTCTCCTCCTTCGAGAACTCTGCCTCACTGCAGCCTGACCATCTCCTACTGTTGTGCCCCCATCTACGCCCGCCAAAACTTAATAAGGACTTATTTAGAGATGACTTTACTCACCTCTACACACTTCTCATCTATCTCTCAAACCAGTCATACTTGGGGACTACAACATTCACATGGACAATAAAAGCAACCCACACACAAAGACAACTCCTCCTGTTTAGATATAATGTTTACAACACCCAATTCATTCCCACCCACAATAAAGGTCACATTTTGGACTTACTCTGCTGCCGGTCTCACTCCCACTGCACTGTAAACCTCACACACACCCATACCCAGACCATAAAGCTCATCAACTTCCATACAATCCTCAACCCTCTCCAAGACCTCCTTATCCCGAACCAATTCTTTCCGTAAAATTCAGGACATAACACTGCCACCTTCGCCTCAATATCAATAACCTCCCCACTACAGATCCCAATGACTCCCCCGAAGAACCTGGTCCTCCCCCCCACTACAACACTTCTCTCCCATAACCTCCTGAACAATCATGCTCCTCACAAAACCGACCCCTTCTCTTTCACGCACACAGCCACCCTAGTTTCACCACTGCCCTCCGTCAGCTCAAATCCAATGACTCAACTTGAACGGCTCTCAAGAAAATCCTGGACTCACCATTCACAAACAAATTCAATAACCACAACAATGCTATACCAGGACCCACTCTCTGCTCCAAATCACCACTACTCCGGTTAATCCACTCCAAACATCAAAACTACCAAAACTCTCTCTCTCTTTCTCACCAATATACCAAACCCCTGACACCCTCCCTCACCATAGCAATCCACTGACTTCTGTAACTCACTCATGTCCCTTCTTTACCTCCAACAACTCAAGGCCCATCCACCAACCCCTTACCCCACATGGAGCTGCAGTCTCCCTGGAGTGGGACCCCCCAGCCCCTACTCATCCCTCCATACCACATTCTCAGCTTCATCTTGCCCTCCCGTCCACGCCATCGACCGCTTTATCAAATAAATCCAAACTTCTACTCTCAGCTTGGGGGGTGGCGACCCTCTCCTACCGTTCTGGTCAAATCCTGCCTCCCCTCAGCTGCCCCCTCAATCACAAATATCATCACTCATCTCTCACTTCTGTACTGTCCCTCTCTCATTCAAACCGCCTCAGCTCACCCATTCTCAAAAACCTGGCCTGGATCAACCAACAACAACAACACTCCGGTCTCCATCTCAAACCTTCCCATCATCTCCAAAATACTTGAAAATCTGTCGTCTGCTCAACTCCACAACCAACTCACCACCAACAACAATCTACGAAACAATTTTTCAGTCCTGTTTCCGTCCACCATCCAAAGCAACCGAAACGCTCATCTAAAAATCACTAACGAATCACCTCATAGCCTCTGACACCGGTTTACTCTCCATCCACATCCATCTGAACACACTGCAGCATTTGACACCAATTCTCACTCCCCCCTCCTGAACAGACTCTCCTCCATCGGCATCACCACACCCCCCTCGCCTGTTCACCTCCTAGCTTTTCCTGGTCGCTCACAGTTCATTCATCTCAAATCCCACAAATCCCAGCACTTTTCCTGTCTCTTGCTGTGTCTCCCCAGGGCTCTGTCCTGGGGCCCTCCTCTTCATCATCTATATTACTCCCACTCGTCACATCCTCCGCCGTCACAACATACCCTTCCACTGCTACGCGGATGACACCCAGACTCTTGACTTGTGATGGGAGGGACGGACAGAAGTGTTATGGATTGAGATTGAGAAGCTGTTAGATGGAGAGAGTGGAGGGGTGCCTATGAGAAGGACTTCAAATTTGAAGCTATAGGAGTTTGCGAAGTTGGAATAGAACCAGAATGAATTTCTTGTAGACAGAGGTGAGGGGAGGATGGATGGGATAGAGTGAATATGGTTTAGCGAGAGAAGAGCTGGTAGTCATCCGCGTAGCAGTGGAAGTGAATGTATGTGACGGCGGAGGATGTGACCGAGTGTGAGAATATAGATTATGAAGAGAGGGCCCCAGGACATAGCCCAGGGGACACCAGCAGAGACAGAAAAGTGCGGGATTATTGTGGATTTGAGATGAATGAACTGTGAGCGACCAGAAAGATAGGAGTAACCAGGCGAGGGGGTTGTGGAGATGCCGATGGAGGAGAGTCAGTTCAGAGAGGGTGGAGTGAGAAATGTGTCCAAAGCTGCAGTGAGGTCCAGAAGATGAGGATGGATAGTAAACCGGAGTCAAAGGCTATGAGGAGATCGTTAGTGGGAATTTTAAAGAGCTGTTTCGTGCTGTGGAGGGGACGGAAACCAGACAGAAATTGTTCGTAGATGTAGTTGGTGGTGAGGTGGTGTGGAGTTGAGCAGCGACAGATTTTTCAAGTATATTGGGATATGAAGGAGGTTTGAGATGTGACGGAGGTTGTTTGTAAGTTGGTTGGACCATGCCAGGTTTTTTGAGAATGAGGTTGAGACTGAGTGCGGTTATTGAAAGAGAGAGGGACAGAACCAGAAGTTAGAGATGAAGATGAATGATAATAGTGATGAGGGTGTGCAGCTGAGGGGAGGCAGGATATGACCAGAACGGTAGGGAGAGGGTCTAGCCTGAGAGGAAGAAAGGTTTGGAATTAATGATAAAGTCGGAGATGGCTTGACGGAGGGCAGATGAAGCTGTAGAATGTGGCTATGAGGGAAGAGAAAGGGTGCTTGGGGGGGTCCACTCCAAGACTGCAGCTCCAAGATTGGTGTCAGGTGTTGGAGAATTCAGAGATCTTGGAGGATAAAGAAGTGACAAGAGAGTAGTTACAAAGTCAGTGAATGCATATGGTGAGGGAGGGAGTCAGGGGGTTAGGTTATATATATGGTGAGAATAGAGAAGAGAGTTTTGATTTTTGATTGATTGGAGTTGATTAAACCGGAGTAGTAGGTGGATTTGGCAGCAGAGAGATGGTCCTTGTATAGCAATATGTGTTATAGTACATTTGTTTGTGAAATGGTGAGTCCATTTTTTTTAATTGAAGAGCCCTTCAAGTTGAACGTCCTTGGGATTTGAAGCTGAACGGAGCATGATGAACCAGGGTGCGAGATAGCGTTGAAAGAGACGGGTCCGGGTTTTGAGAGAGCAGATTGTTACAGGAGGTTAAGGAGAGAATAGTGTATTTAGTGGGAGACAGGTCATCGTGGGAGTCCATCGGGAACAGTAGTGGGGAGATAAAGATATCTGAGGCGAAGTGGCAGTGTTTATGTCCTGAATTTACGGAAAGAAATGTTCGGGGAAGGAATGGTCTTGGAGAGGGTGAGGTTGCTATTGAAGGTGATAGCTTAGGTCCTGTGTATGGGATTGTGTGAGGTTTAACCAGTAGTGGGATGAGACCAGAGCAGCAGATTAAGTCCAAAATGAGACCTTTATTGTGGGTCGGGGAAATGAATGTGTTGTTGAAAACCAAAACTATCTAAACAGGAGGAGAAGTCTTTTGGTGAGAATGGGTTGCTATTATTTCCATGTGAATGTTAAGTCCCCAAGTACTGACTGCGTATGTAGAGATAGATGAGAAGTGTGTTAGAAGGAGAAAAAGTCATCTAAAAAGACCTTATTAAGTTTTGGCGGGCGTAAGATGGTGGCAACAACAGTAGGGAGACAGGTCCAGGCATCAGTGAGCAAGAACACGACAGGAGAAAGACAGGGGCAGCACGCACAGGTGTGACTTTTCCAAGTCTCGCGGTGAAGCATCGCGAGAACCTGTCCGTCCCCGCGGCCACAGCTGCGGTGCTGGCAGAAGTAAACAAACCCCGGTGGAGTGGAGTTCGTTCAAACGCGGCAAAGACATTTGGCAGCTGTCAGTTTTTTCGGTCAACACAAGAAGTCCAGCTTACGGTCGACGAGGACACCCGGACCCCAGATGCCCTTGGTGTTGAGGGAGCGCACGTTGAGGAGACCGAAGGCTGACGGTGGTGGAGCTGTACTGGCTGCCGCGGAGCTGAGGCCGATCGGCCACGCTGACCAGGACACTGTCAGCGACCCGACCAGCGGGCGTTTGTTCTGTGACAGGCCGCTGCCAAAGTCGCGCCAGCGTTCACATCACTGAACCAATACTGGTTAATACCAGCAGTGCATGACGCATTAGTCAGTTTCTAACATATAGTTTAAGAGTTTTTGTGAGAAAAAAACACAAGGATGCTAACTCTTTTCGTAACAACAATAATAAGCCATGAGACATGAATACAGAATATATATTCATCATTTAAATTGCATTACAAAAGCAAAAACAGGCCATAACAATGAAACCAATCTAAAGGCCACCATATAGGCCCAAGAATTAAAGAACGACATCTTTGTCAAAACAGCACAAACATACATTAACATTGTGAAGAATTGAGGTTTTTATGGTTGGGGACATATCGACAGGATCATTTTATCGCTTTGTGTTGCAGGTTAGGCAAGGAGATTCACAGTCCTGTACATGTACTGCGGAGGAAACATAAACAGAACAAATGAAAATAGTAATAATAAATATTTCTATAGCAAATAACACCCAGTACCACAAACTACATTAAAACAACCAATAGCTTTATGTGTCTGGGTCAAACCACAACAAGGAGGTATCACAAAAGGAAAACTGTCATAATACAGGTTCAGGACAATAAATGACAAATATAAAAGCATAATTAGCTTAATGTAGCATATTTAGCTTGATTAGCTGCAGACAAACGCAGATCGTGAAAACTCTCTTTTGCAATAATTAGAAAATTAACGCAACAAAAAATCTTCTTCACAAAATTCCGTCTAAAGATCACAAGAACTACAGGAAGCTTACTTCTTGGGTCATAAAAATCACAAACAATGTACAAAGTCCATGATTCACTATAGTTTAAAAAACAATTCTAATCAATTTACAAATATGTTTGCATATTTGCTATGAGCCATATTCTACAACATAATTTAATCTAATAAATCACTCTGTGGTTACTTTCATTAACAGTGGACTTTGTGTCAGTGGGATTTGCTCTATTTCTATTCAGAATAAAAGAAGAACCCAGAAAGACAAATAGGATACAATGAACATTATTTTGTGCGGTCATATTTCCAAATACATTGTTGACCAGGAAGTTATGTCCACTTCCTCCTCTCAGGCAGTTTGGGAATGAATGTACATCATAATCAAAGCTGTACAATCTGCGCGTCGGGGTCCCGCTTTGCCCCAGATCGTAACTTAAATTTCCGATAATGACCTGCGAAATATACGATATCCCGCTATATAAACGGCTTTATACAACAGAACACACAACATAACTCAGTCCACTTTTAGGAATGCCGAAAGGTGTAATTAATGACAGAGCATAAAAATATTTTCCCAAAGGCTTCCCTGGCTAATGCAAGCAACAGTTACATGCTTGGCAACTTCCAAACTATAACTCTCTGGAACTGCATGAAAACTGAACAAAGAATTCTGAAACATCAGCGGTTGATTGACCCAAAACATAAAACATTAACTAAATCCATAATTCGATCCTCTGCAAATGTCCAAAAATGTGCCGGTATCTTTAAAATGTGCCGGTATCTACTTCCTTGTTTTTCGGGATCGACATTTCTTGTATTACATCATGTTTTTGTATTAATGAAAAAGTAAACGAAAATTCTGAAAACTTCCCGTGCACTTAGTATTAAAGACTGGATTAGTATAATTCACTCCACCGAATTAACATTTCATTGCGTTGATTGATTGGTCATATTGCGTTTATTGAGCTGCCTGAACAGACTTCCGGGTTTTTCACGATCGCTTATTTGACGCAGAGAAATAGTATTTTTGCATGAAGACAAGACCATAAAATACCGAAAATCAACCGTGCACGTTTTGTTAAATGTAAAATGAATAAGTATTCTCCTATTATAAACATTTAAGAGTGTTGATTGAGCGTGGATAACCACCAGCAAGTAGTTTCTGTGCCACTCCGGCGCTAGCAGACCCTTATTTTCAAATCCAACACACATAAATGTTAATCGGAGAATACTTAACATATACAATCATCACACACGTTCACGTGAGATTTTTCAGAATTTTCTGGTCTTGTCTTCATGACAAAAATACTATTTTCTCTGCTGTCCAAAAAGCGATCGTGAAAACCCGGAAAGTAGTCTCCGGCCGCTCAATAAACGCAAATTCCAATCAATCAACGCAATGCACATTTTAATCGTAGAGTAGATTATACAAAACCAGTCTTAATACAAAGTGCACGGAAGTTTTCAGAATTTTCCGTTTACGTTTTTTCAAAACAAAACACTGATTGTAAAACAAGAAAAGGCGATCCGCCGAAAAACCCGGAAGTAGATCCGCACATTTTAAGATACCGGCACATTTTAGGAACATTTGCCGAGGATCGAATTATGGATTAAGGTTAAGTTTAGTTTGGGTCACTCACCTGCTGATGATCAAATTCATTTGTTCCGTTTACATGCAGTTCCAGAGAGTTCTAGTTGGAAGTTGCCAGCCTAACTGTTTTCTAGCATAGCCCACGGAAAGCCTTTGGAAACTATTTATTCTCTGTCATTAAATAAAACCTTCGGCATTCCTAAAAGAGGACTGAAGTTTATAGTTGATGTAGTTCTGTTGTATAAAGCCGTATAATAAGCGGTATAACGTAAAATACGCAGTTCATATCGGTAAAAAAGTACCGACAGGGCAAAGCGGACCCCGACGCTCATGATTGTACATCTTGATTTATGATTAACAATCCCATCCCAAACTGCCTGAAGGAGGAAGTGACATCACTTCCTGGTTCAACAAATGTATTTAGGAAAACTAGACCGCCAAAATACTTTCATATTAACCATTTGTCTTTCTGTGTTCATATTATTCCTGAATAGACATAGACAAAATCACACTGACACAAAGCCAATAAAATGAAAGTGAAACCACAGAGAGATTTCATAATTAAGAATAATTGTTTAAGAATATGGCTCAAAGGCAATATCAAACAAATTTGAAATTGATTAAATAAGTTTTTAAACTATAGTGGAATCATGTCTTTGTACAATTTTGTGCATTTTTATGACCCAAGAAGTAAGCTCCTGTATTCGTTGGTGATCTTTAGACGAATATGGTGAATGGAAGATATGTTGCGAAATTTCTAATATAGCAAAAGAAGAGTTTTCCGATCTGCGTATGTCTGCAGCTTAATCAAGCTAACTAAGCTACATTAAGCTAAATATGCAATAAATATTTGTCATTATTTTCCTGAACCTTTATAATGACAGTTTCCATTTGAGCTACCTCTGTTATGTGGTTGCCCAGACCATAAGCTATTGTATGTTAGAGTGTGAATTGTTATTTGCTATAGAATAATTATTAATACCTCCCTATTATCCATTGACTGTTTTTTCTGTTTCCTCGCATACAATGTACAGACTGTGATCTCCTGCCAAACCTGCAACCCACTGATAAAAGATCCGTCGATAGTGTCCCCAACCATAAAAAGAACCTCCATTCTTCACAATGTTAAATTGTAGTTTGTGCATGTTATGCAAGATGTTGTTTATTAATTCATGGGCCAATATGGAGGCCTTGATAGGATTCATAGTTTATGGCCCTGTTATACATAGTAATGCAATATTAAAAGATGATATATATTCTGTACTTCATGTCTCATGGCTTAATATTTTGTACTAAAGAGTTAGTCAACCTTTGATTTTTCTCACAAAAACTCTTAACAAACTGTTAGTAACTGACTAATGAGTCATGCACTGCAGTATTAACCAGTAATTGGTTCAGTTAGTGAACGCTTGGTCTGCGCTTTGGCACCGCATGCACACATGAACCAACGCCGCAGTCGTGGACTGCTGACAGAGTCCTGGTCAGCGTGGCCCGTCGCCATTCCCCCGCCGCCCCCAAGAACATCACCACCACCCGTCAGCTTCGTTCACCTCACGAGGGGGGTGCCCACCCTCCTACACCAAGAGCCATCTGGTCCGGGATGTCCACGTCGACCGTACGCTGGACTTTCTAGTATTTTGACCGAAAACCTGTGCAGCAGCCAAAAGACTAGCCGCGTTTGAACGACTCCACTCCACCGGGTTAGTTTACATCCTGCCATCCCCGCACTGTGTCCGCCGGGGCGGAGGACGTCGCGATGCTTCACGCGAGACTTGTGAAATTCACACCAGTGCCTGCTGCCCCAGTCTTCAACCACCTTCGAGTACACTGCCTCACTGCTGCCATGACCTTCTCCTACTTTGTTGCCACCAGCTACCGCCCGCCAAAACTTAATCAGGGCGTTTAGATGACTTTCTCACCTCTAACACACTCTCATCTAGTCACTCCTACGCAGTCATACTTGGGGACTTCAACATTCACATGGACAATAAAAGCAACCCTCTCACCAAAATTCTCTCCTTTTAGATAGTTTTGGTTTACAACAACACATCATTTCCCCCACCCACACTAAGGTCACATTTTGGACTATAATCTGCTGCTCTGGTCTCACTCCCACTGACTGTAAACCTCACACAACTCCCATAACACATACCAAAGCTCATCACCTTCAATATCAACCTCACGCCACGCCAAGACCATCCTTCCCCCGAACCATTACTTTCCGTACAATTCAGGACATAAACACTGTCCACCTTCGCCTCAGATATCAATAACCTCCCCACTACTGATCCCAATGAACTCCCCCCGATGACCTGGTGTCTCCCCACTACAACACTTCTCTCGCCAAAACCTCCTGAAGCAATCAAGCTCCTCTCAAAACCGACCCTCTCTTCACGCTCTCAGCTCCCTTGGTTCCCACTGCCCTCCGTCAGCTCAAAACCCAAGACGTCAACTTGAACGGCTCTTCAATAAACTGGACTCACGCATTCACACACAAAATGTACAATAACCACATCATGCAAATACAAGACAATCTCTCTGCTGCAAATCCACCTACTACACCGTTTTAATTCCCACCCAATCATCAAACTCCAAAACCTCCTTCTCTCTTCTCACCATATAACCAAACCCCTGACTCCCTCCCTCACCAATGCAATCCACAGACTTTTCTGTAACTCACTCATTCCATCATTACCTCCAACAACTCAGCCATCCACTCACCACCAGACCCCACATGGAGCGGCAGTCTCTGGAGTGGACCCACCAGCCCCCTACTCATCCCTCATAGCCACATTCTCCAGCTTCATCTTGCCCTCCGTCCAAGCCATCTCCGACTTTATCATTAAATCCAAACCTTCTACCTCTCAGCTCGACCCCTCCCTACCGTTCTGGTCAAATCCTGCCTCCCCCTAGCTGCCCCCCCTCATCACTAATTTCATTCCTCATCTCCACTTCTGGTACTGACCCTTTATCCTCTCATTCAAAACCGCCTCAGTCTCACCCATTCTCAAAAACCTGGCCCTGAGATCCAACCAACTTCAACAACCTCCGTCCCTCTCCAAACCTTCCCTACATCTCCAAAATACTTAAAAATCTGTCGCTGCCAACCCACAACCACCTCCACCTACCAACAACTCTACGAACAATTTCAGTCTGGTATTCCGTCCCCTCCACACACCGAAACAGCTCTTCCAAAAAAAACTACAGATCTCCTCATAGCCTCTGACTCCCGGTTTACTCTCCATCCACAACCTTCTGGACCACACTGCAGCTTTTGACCCCATTTCTCACTCACCCACCCTGAACAGCTCTCCTCCATCGTCATCACCCCACCCCCCTCGCTGGTTTCACCTCCTATCTTTCTGGTCCGCTCACAGTTCATTCATCTCAAATCCCACCAAATCCCGCACTTTCCTGTCCTCTGCTGGTGTCCCCCAGTGCACTGTCCTGGGCCCCTCCTCATGCATCATCTATATTCTCCCACGCGGTCACTCCTCCGCCGTCACAACATTCACTTCCACTGCTACGCGGATACACCCAGACTCTTTGACTTGAGGGAGGGGAGGACAGAGTAGCTTATAGGATGGAGATTGAGAACTGGTAGATTTGGAGAGAGTGGAGGGGGTGCTATGAGAAGGACTTCAGTTTTTGAGCTATTGAGTTTAGAAGAAAGTTGGAAAAGACAGGAATGAATTTCTTGTAGACAGAGGGTTGATGGGAGGAATGGAGGGAGAGAGGAGAGATGGTTTAGCGGAGAAGGAGAGCTGGTGACCATCCGCGTATCAGTGGAAGTGAATGTTGTGACGGCGAGGATGTGACCGAGTGAGAATATAGAAGATGAAGAGGAGGGGCCCCCAGGACAGAGCCTGGAACACCAGCAGAGACAGGAAAAGAGCGGATTTGTGGATTTGTATAGATAATGAGAACAGTGACGACCAGAAAAGATAGAGTTGAACCAGGCGAGGGGGGGTGTGGAGAATGCGATGTAGGAGAGTACCTGTTCAGGAGGTGGAGTGAGAATGGTGGTCAAAAGCTGCAGTGAGGTCCAGAAGGATGAGAATGGAGAGTAACCCGAAGTCAGAGGCTATAGAGATCGTAGAGATTTTTTAGAAGAAGCTGTTTCGTGCTGTGTGAGGTGACGTGAAACCCAGACTGAAATTGTTCGTCAGATGTATGTTGGTGGTGAGTTTTTTGTGAGGTTGAGGCAGCGACATATTTTACAAGTATTTGAATGAGGAAGGTTTTGAGATGTGGAACGTAGTTGTTGAAGATGGTTGGATCCAGCCAGGTTATTTTGAGAATGGGCTGAGACTGAGGCGGTTTTTGAATAGAGAGGGACAGTACCAGAAGTGAAGATGATGAAAGGAAAAAAAAAAAAATTAAAAATTAGTGATGAGGGGTCAGCTGAGGAGGCAGGATTTGACAGAACGGTAGGGAGAGGGACGAGCTGAGAGGTAGAAGGTTTGGATTTAATGATAAAGTCGAGATGGCTTGGACGGAGGGTGCAAGAGAAGCTGTAGAATGGGCTATTAGGGATGAGTATAGGGGCTGGGGGGGGTCCACATCCAGAGACTGCACTTCCATGTGGGGTCAAGGTGTTTGGTGAAGTCAGAGATCTTGGAGGTAAAAGAAGGACATGAGTGAGTTACAGAAGTCAGTGGATTGCATAATGGTTGAGGGAGGAGTCAGGGGGTTTGTTATATAGGGTGAGAAAAGAGAACGAGTATTTGGAGTTTTGATGATTGGAGTGGATTAAACCGATAGTAGGGTGGATTTTGGCAGCAGAGAGATGGTCCTTTGTATAGCATGATGAGGTTATTGTAACATTTGTTTGTGAATTGTGAGTCCAGTTTTATTGAAGAGCCTTCAAGTAGACGTCCCCTTGGGATTTGAGCTTACGGAGGGCATTGTGAACCAGGGTGCTGATGAGCGTGAAGAAGACGGGTCGGGTTTTTGAGAGGACATGAATGTTCAGGATGTTATGGAGAGAAGTGTTGTAGTGGGATACCATGATCATCGGGGGAGACATGGATCAGTAAAGTCTGGGAGGTTAATGATAGCTGAGGCGAAGTGGCAGGTTTAAGTCCTTAATTTTACGGAACGAAAATGGTTCGGGGAAGGATGGTCTTGAGAGGGTGATGTTGATTATTTAATGTGATTGATCATAGGTCTGTGTATGGTAGTGTGTGAGGTTACAATTCATCAGTGGGAGTGAGACATAGCAGCAGATTAAGATCCAAAATGTGACCTTTAGGTGTGGGTGGGGAAATGAATGTGTTGTTGTAAACCAAAACTCTCTAAACAGTAGGAGAAGTCTTGGTGAGCAGGTTGCTATTATGATCATGGTGAATGTTGAAGTCCCCCATTATGACTGCGTTATGAGATATAAGATGAGAATGTGGTTAGAAGGTGAGAAAAGACATCTGAAAAAGTCCTTATTAAGTATTGCGGCTGGTAGATTGTGGCAACAACATTAGGAGAAGGTCCCAGCATCGTTGAGGCAGAGTTCCTCGAAGGCGATAAAACATGGTCAGCAGGCAACAGGTGTGACTTTCCAAGTCTCGCGTTGAAGCATCGCGAGACCTCCGCCCCGGCGGCCACAGCTCGGGCTGGCAGATGTACAACAAACCCCGGTGGAGTGGAGATCGTTCAACGTCGGCAAAGTCATTTGGCTGCTGCCACAGGTTCTGGATCAACCAAGAAGTCCAGCTTACGTTCGACGAGGACATCCCGGACCAGATGGCCCTTGGTGTTGAGGTAGCCACGTTGAGGAGACCGAAGCAGACGGTGGTGGAGCTGTTCTTGGCTGCCGGCGGGCTGAGCCATCGGTCCACGCTGACCATTGACACTGTCAGCGTCCCGACCAGCGGCGTTTTGATCTGTGAGCAGCGGCATGCCAATCCGCGCCAGCGATCACGGTCACATGACCAAACTGGTTTAATACTGCAGTGCATGACTCATTAATCAGTTACTAACAGTTAGTTAAGAGTTTTGTGAGAAAAAACACAAGGATGGACTAACTCTTACGAACAAACAATAATAAGCTATGAGACAAGAATACAGAAAATAAATACAACTTTTAAATTGCAATACAAAGCTAAAACAGGGCATAACAATGAAACCAATCAAAAGGCCTCATATGGCCCCATGAATTAAAAAACACATCTTGCAAACAAGGCACAAACCAACAAACATTAACATTGTGAAGAAAGGAAGGTTTCATATATGTTGGGGACACTATCCGACAGATCTTTTTCAGCTGTGTTGCAGGTTTTGGCAGGATATCACAGTACTGTACCTTGTCAGCGGAGGAAAAGTAAACAGACAAAGTAAAAGAGTATTAAAAATTATTCATAGCAATAAACACAATAAACAACCACTAGCTTATGTGGTCTGGGCGAAACCACAAACAGATGAGCTCAAATGGAAAAAGTCATTATAAAAGGAATCAAGGAAAATTAAAGACAAAAAATAAAAGCAAAATTAGCTATAATGTATCATATATTAGCTTGATTAGCTGCAGACAAACGCAGATCGGAAAACTCCTCTTTTGCAATAATTAGAAATTATACGCAACATAACTCTTCTTCACAAATTCGTCTAAAGATCACAAGAACTACGGGCATACTTCTTGGGTCATAAAAATGCACAAACAATGTACAAATTCATGATTCACTCTAGTTTAATAAAAACTATTCAATCAATTTACAAATAAAGTTTGCAATTTTGCTTTGAGCCATATTCTTAAACAAATATTTAATCTAATAAATAGAAGGTGTTTACTTTCATTATCAGTGCATTGTGTCAGTGGATTTTGCACTATGTCTATTCAGGAATAAAACTGAACACAGAAAGACAAATGGTTAATAAGAACATTATTTTGGCGTTCAAGATTTCAAATACATTTGTTGAACCAGGAAGTGATGTCAATTCCTCCTCTCAGGCAGTTGGGATGATTTGTACATAAATAATCAAAAGATGTACAATCATGCGCGTCGGGGTCCGCTTTGCCCTGACGGTACTTATTTTCCGATAATGTACCTGCGTAGATATACTTTATCCCGCTTATAAATAAACGGCTTTATACCATCAGACACACAACAAAAACTTCCGTCCACTTTTAGGAATGCCGAAAGTATAATTTAATGAACAGAGAAAAAAATAGTATCCCAAAGGCTTTCCCTTTCCCCGTGGCTATGCAGCACCAGTTATGCAAGGCAACATCCAAACTAGAACTCCTCTGAACAGCCTGAAAACTGAACAAAGTAATTCTGAACATCAGCTGTGAGTGACCCAAACAAAAACTTAACCTAAATCCTTCATTCGATCCACTGTCAATGTTCCTAAAAATGTGCCCGGTATCTGTAAAATGTGCCGTATCTACTTCCTGGTTTTTCGGGATCGCCTTTCTTGAATTACATCAGTGTTTTAGTTATTAAAACGTAAACGGAAAATTCTGAAAAACTTCCGTGCCACTAGAATAATAACTGGATATGTACAATTCACTCTCCGATTAAACATTTCATTGCGTTAATGATTGCATTGCGTTTAATGAGCGGACCGGAACAAACTTCCGGTTATCACGATCGCTTTTTGACGTCAGAGAATAGTATTTTTGTCATGAAGACAAGACCAGAAAATCTGAAAATCACCGTGCATACATTGTGTGAAGAAAGTATATGTAAAAGTATTCTCCGATTAACATTTAAGTGTGTAGAATGAGCGTGGATAACACCGCAAGTAGTTCTGGCTCACTCCGTAGGCTAGCCACGCTCAATCAACACACATACAATGTTAAATCGGGAAAAACTTATACATATACATACATAAACACGTGCACGGAGATTTTTCAGAATTTCAGGTCTTGTCATCATGACAAAAATACTATTTCCTCTGCGTAAAAAGCGATCGTGAAAAACCCCTGAGTAGTTCCGGCCGCTCAAAAAACGCAAATGCCAATCAATCCACGAAATGAAATGTTAATCGGAGAGTGAATTATACAAATCCAGTCTTAATACAAGTGCACGGAAGTTTTTCAGAATGTCCGTTTTACGTTTTCATAACAAAATTCACTGATGTACTATACAAGAACACGGCGAACCCGAAAAACCCGGAAGTAGATACCGGCACATTTTAAAGAATACCGGCACATATATAGGAACATTTGCATGAGGATCGACTTAAGGATATTAGGTTAAGTTTATGTTGTGTCACTCACCGCTGATGTTCAGAATTCTTGTACAGTTTTCATGCAGTTCCAAGAGTTCTAGTTTGAAGTTGCCAGCCTAACTGTTGCAAGCATAGCCACGGGAAAGCCCATTGGGAACTATTTTATTCTCTTGTCATTAAATAAACCTTTCGGCTTTCCTAAAAGTGGACCTGAAGTATATGTTGTGTGTACAGTTTGGTAAAAAAGCGTATAATAAGCGGGATAACGTATAATACGCAGGTCCATTATCGTAAAATAAGGTAACGACAGGCAAATCGGACCCGCGACGCGCATGATTGTACATCTTTGAATATAGATGTACAAACATCCCAAACTGCCTGAGAGTAGAAGTGACAATCACATCCTGGATCATCAACAAATGTAATTTGGAAAACTGACCGCCAAATAATTTTCATATTAACCATTGTCATTCTTGTGTTCAGTTTTATTCCGAATAGACATAGATCAAAATCCCACTGACACAAAGCCACTATATGAAAGTAAACCACAAAGATTTATTAGATTAAAATATATGTTTAAGAAAATGGCTCAAAGCAAATATGCAACATATTTTGTAAATTGATTAGAATAGTTTTTAAACTATAGTGAATCATGACTTTGTTACATTGTTTGTGCATTTTTATTACCCAAGAAGAAATCTCCTGTAAGTTTCATGTGATCTTTATACGAATATTGTGAAGGAAGATTTATGTTGCTAAATTTCTAATTATTGCAAAAGAGAGTTTTCCCATCTGCGTTTGGTCCTGCCAGCTAATCAAGCTAACTATTCTACCTTAAGCTAATTCTGCAATTAAATATATTTAGTTGTCATTTATTTTCTCGAACCTTTATATGCTAGTTTCAATTTGACTACCTCTGTTTGTGGTTTGCCCAGACACATAAGCTATTGTTGTTTAATGTGTACATTTGCCTATAGAATAATTAATAATAACTCTTTTCCTATTGTCCTGTTCTGTTTCCTCCGCAACAATGATACAGACTGGTGATCTCCTGGCCAAACCTGCAACACAGCTGATAAAAGATCCTGTCGATAGTGTCCCCAACGCATAAAAGAACCTCCATTCTTCACAATGTTAAATTATGTTTGTGCATGTTTTGCAAAGATGTGTTTATAATTCATGGGGCCAATAAGAGGCCTTTGTATTGGTTTCAATTGTAATAGGCCCTGTTATAGCTTATGTAATGCAATTTAAAGATGAATATATAAACTGTAGACATGTCTCATGCTTATTATTGTTGTACGCAGAGTTAGTCATCCTTGTGTTTTTTCTCACAAAACTCTTAACTAACTGTTATTAACTGACTAATGATTCAATCAACAGCAGTATTAACCAGTATTGGATATTCAGTGAAGTGAACGCTGGCGCGCCTTTGGCAGCCGCTGCTCACAGAAACCAAACGCCGCAGGTCGGGACGCTGACAGTGACCCTGGACAGCGTTGGCCCTATCGGCATCCGCCCGCGGCAGCCAAGAACAGCTCCACCACCGTCAGCTTTCGGTCTCCTCAACGTGCCACCCTCAACTACCAATGGCCATCTGGTACCGGATGTCCTCGTCGACGTAAGCTGGACTTCTTTTGATTGACCGTAAACCTGGCATCAGCCAAATGACATTGCCGCGTTGAAACGACTCCACTCCACCGGGTTTGTTTACATCTGCCATCCCCGCAGCTGTGGCCGCCGGGGGCGGAGGTCACGCGAAGCTTCACCGCGAGACTGGAAATCACACCTTTGCCGCTGCCCATGACTTCTTCCTCCTTCGAGTACTCTGCCTCACTGCTGCCAGGACCTTCACCTACTGTTGAATGCCACCACAACCGCCCCTCCAAAACTTAATACGGACTTTATTAGAAGACTTTTCTCACCTTTCTCCACACTTCTCATCTATCTCTCATAACGCAGTCATACTTGGGGACATCAACAATCACATGTACAAATAATAGCAACCCACTCACCACCAGACTTCTCCTCCTGATTAGATAGTTTTGGTTGTTACAACAACACATTCATTTCCCCACCCCACACTACAGGTCACATATTGACTTAACTGCTGTGCTCAGGTTCTCACTCCCACTGACTGAACAACCTCACACACTCCCATACACAGACCATAAGCTCATCACCTTCAATATCAACCTCACCCACTCCAAGACCATCCTTCCCCGCACCATTTCTTTCCGTAAAATTCAGGACATAAACCATGCCACCTTCGCCTCAGATATCAATAACCTCCCCACTACTGATACCCAATGACTCCCCGATGACCTGGTCTCCCACTACAACACTTCTCTCCCTAACCCTCCTGAACAATCCTGCCCTCTCAAAACCGACCCGTCCCTCTTTTCACGCTCTCAGCACCCTGGTTCACCACAGCCCTCCGTCAGCTCAAATCCCAAGGAGGGGTGGGGGGGGGCGTCAACTTGAACGCTCTTCAATAAAACTTGACTCACCAATCACAAACAAAAGTACAATAACCACATCATGCTATACAAAGGACCATCCATCTGCTGCCAATCCACCTACTACTCCGGTTTAATCCACCAATCATCAAAACTCCAAAACTCTCTTCTCTCATCTCACCAATATAACCAAACCCCTGACTCCCACCCTCACCATAGCAATCCACTGACTTCTGTACTCACACATGTCCTTCTTATACCTCCAACAACTCAGTCCATCCACCAACACCTGACCCCACATAGGAGCGCATTCACTGGAGTGTACCCCCCAGCGCCCCTACTCATCCTCATAGCCACATTACACCAGCTCATCATTGCCCTCCGTCCAACCTTCTCCGACATTATCAATAAATCCGAAACCTTCTACCTTCTCAGCTCGACCCACCTCCTACCTGTTCTGTCAAATCCTCCTCCCCTCATCTGCCCCCCTCATCACTAAAATCATTCCTCATCTCTCACTTCTGGTACTGTCCCTCTCTCATTCCAAAACCGCCTCAGTCACACCCATTCTCAAAAAACTGGCTGGATCCAACCAACTTAAACAACCTCCGTCCCTCTCAAACCTCCCTTCATCTCCAAAAACTTGAAAAATCTGTCGCTGCACAACTCCCAAAACCACCTTCACCACCAACAACATCTACGAACAATTTCAGTCTGGTTTCCGACCCCCTCCACACACCCGAAACAGCCTCTTCTAAAAATCACTAACATCTCCTCAAAGCCTCTGACTCCGTTACTCACCATCCTCATCCTTCTGGAACCTCACAGCGCTTTGACACCATATCTCACACCACCTCCTGAACAGACTCTCCTCCATCGGCATCACCCACACCCCCCTCGCCAGGTTCACCTCCTATCTTTCTGGTCGCTCACATTCATTCATCTCAAATCCCACAAATCCCGCACTTTTCCTGTCTCTGCAGGGGCCCCCAGGGCTCTGTCCTGGGGACCTCCTCTCATTCATCTAATTCCTCCCACTCGGGTCACATCCTCCGCCCGTCCCAACATTCACTTCCACTGCTACGCGGATGACACCCAACTCATGACTTGAGGGGAGGTGAGAACAGATGTCGAGATATGGAATGGAGATTGAAGCAGTAGAAATTGGAGAGAGTGGGGGGTGCCTAAGAGAGAGGACTTCAGTTTTTGAGCTATGATTTGAGAATTGGAAAGAGAACCAGGAATGAATTTCTTTGTATACAGAGGGTGATGAGATGGAGGAGAGAGAAAGATGTTTAGCGGCAAGTAGAGCTGGTGTCAACCGCGTAGCATGGAAGTGAATGTAGGACGGCGGAGGTTGTGACCGAGTGGGTAGAATATAGATGAAGAAGATGAGGGGCCCCAGGACAGAGCCCAGGGGGACACCAGCATAGACGGCAAAGTGCGGGATTTGTGGATTTGCGAAGAATGACTGTGAGCGACCAGAAAGAAAGGAGGTGAACCAGGCGAGGGGGGTGTGGGTGATGCCGATGGAGGAGAGTCTGTTCATCGGTGGATGAGAAATGAGTTCCCCTAAAGCAGCAGTGTAGGTCCCAGAATGATGAGGCTGGAGAGTAAACCGAGTCAAGAGGCAAGAGGAGAATCGTTAGTGATTTTTAGAAAGCTGTTTCGGTGCTGTGAGGGGACGAAACCACTGAAATTGTTCTGCAACATGTGTTGGTGTGAGGGGATGTGGAGTTTAGAAGCACAGATTTTTCAAGTATTAATATGGAGATAAGGGAAGGTTTGAGATGGAACGGAGGTTGTTGAAGTTGTTGATCCAGGCCAGGTTTTTTGAGAATGGGTGAGACTGAGGCTGTTATGAATGAGAGAGGGTACAGTAACCCATAGTGCGAGATGAGTGAATGATATTAGTGATGAGGGTGCAGCTGATGGGAGGCAGAGATTTGACCAAACGGTAGGGAGAGGGTCGAGCTGAGAGGTAGAGGTTTGTGATTTAATGATAAAGTCGAGATGGCTTGGACGGGGCAAGATGAAGCTGGAGAATGTGGCTATTAGGGATGATTAGAGGGGCTGGGGGTCCACCAGATTCCAGAGACTGCAGCTCCATGTGGGTCAGGTGTTGGTGAATGTCAGGAGATCTTTGGAGTAAAGAAGGACAAGAGTGAGTTACAGAATCAGTGGATTGCATATGGTTAGGGATGGAGTCAGGGGGTTTGGTTTTATTGGTGAGAATAGAGAAGAAATTTTTTGGAGTTTTGGATGTCTTGGAGTGGATTAAACCGGAGTAGTAGGTGGAATTTGGCGAGCAGAGAGATGGTCCTTGTATAGCATGATGTGGTATATTGTACATTTGTTTGTGAATGGTGTGTCCATTTTTATTGAAGAGCCGAACAAGGTGTTTGACGTCCATGGGGAATTGATCTGACGGAGGCAGTGGTGAACACGTGTGCTTAGAGCGAGAAAGAGACGGGTCGGGTTTTGAGAGGAGGCATGATGTTTCAGTAGGTTTATGGAGAGAATGTTGTTGTAGTGGGAGACCCGGTCCATCGTTGGAGTCATTGGTATCCGTAGTGGGGAGGTTAATGATATCTGAGCGCGAAGGTGGCAGTGTTTATGTCCTGAATTTACGGAAAGAAACGGTTCTGGGCTGGTAGGAAGGAAGGTCTTGGAGAGGGTGAGGTTGAAAATTGAAGGTGAGACATTAAGGTCCTGTGTATGGGAGTGAGTGAGGTTTTACAGATCCGTGGGAGTGAGACCAGAGCACAGAATAAGTCCCAAATGTGACCTTATAGTATGGGAGTGGGAAATGAATTGTGTTGTTTGTAAAAACCAAAACTATCTAAACAGAGGAAAGTACCTTTGGTGAGAGTGGTTGCTAATATTGTCCAATGTGAATGTTGAAGTCCCCAAGTAAGACTGCGTTATGAGAGATAGATAGAGTGTGTTAGAAGGAGAGAAAAGTCATCTAAAAAGTCCTTATTAAGTTTATGGCGGGCGTAATGGTGGCAACAACAGTAGGAGAAGGTCCCAGGCAGCAGTGAGGCATAGTACCTCGAAGGAGGAAGAAAGACAGGGGCAGCAGGACAGGATGTGTGACTTATCCAAGTCTCGCGGAGAGCCTCGGCGAGACCATCCGCGCCGGCGGCCACAGCAGCGGGGCTGGCAGATGTAAAACAAACCCCGTGGAGTGAGTCGTTCAACGCAGGCAGAAGTCATAATGCTGCTGCCAGGTTTCGGTCAAACACAAGAAAGATCACTAAACGTCGACGATGACAACCCGGGAGGAACCAGATTGGCCCTTGGTTGTTGAGGGAGCGCACCAGTTGAGGAACGAAGCTGACAGGTGTGGAGCTGTTCATTGGCTGCCGCGGGCTGAAGCCGAACGGAGGCCACCGCTGACCAGGACACTGTCCGCGTCCCGACCAGCGCGTTAGTTCTGTGAGCAGCGCGGCTGCCAAAGCGGCCAGCGATCACCTGATCACCATGACCCAATACTGGTTAATACTGCATGCATGACCTTAAGACAGTTTATAAAACATTAGTTAGAAGTTTTTTGTGATAAAAAACCAAGGATACTAAACTCTTTACGTACAACAATAATATGCCCTGAGACATGAATACAGAATATATATTCATCATTTACATTGCAATTACAAAGCAATAACAGGGCCATAAAATGAAACCAATCAAAGCCTCCATATTGGCCCCATGAATATAAAACACAACTTTGCAAAACATGCACAACACATACACTTAACATTGTAAGAATGGAGTTCTTTTATGTGATTGTGGACACTATCGACAGGAACTATTATCAGCTGAGTGTTGCAGGTTTTGTGCAGGAATCACAGTCTGTACATTGTATTCGGAGGAAACAAGAAACAGACAAAGGAAAAGAGTATTAAATAATTATTCTATAGCAAATAACCCATTAAACAACCAATGCTATGTGACTGGAAACCACAAACAGAGGTAGCTCAAATGAAACTGACATTATAAAGGTTCAGGAAAATAAATGAGAAACAAAATAATAATAAGCATAAATAGCTTAATGTAGCATGAAGATTAGCTGATTAGCTGCAGACAACGAAGATCGGGAAAACTCAAACTCTCATTTGCAATAATTAGAAATAACGTCAACAATAAATCTTCCTTACACAAATTCGTCTAAAGATCACAAGAACTACAGGACCAACTTCTAGGTTCAAAAAAATGCTCAACAAAGTAAACAGACATGATTTCACACAGTTAAAAACTATTCTAATCCACTTTTACAAATATTTTGCTATTTGCTTTGAGCCAAATTCCATAAACATATATTTTAAACTAATAAATCTCTCTGTGGTTTACTTTCATTATCTAGTGGCTTTGTGTCAGTGGGAATTTTGCTCTATGTCATAATCAGTGAAAAAAACTGTAACACATCAAGAAAGACAAATGGTTAATATGAACATTAATTTTGGCTGTCAATTTCCAAATACATTTGTTTAACCAGGAAGAGTTGTGTCACATCCTCTCTCAGGCAGATGTTGGGATGAATGTACAACAATAAACAAAGATGTACATCATAGCGCGTCGTGGGTCCGCTTTGCCCTGGACGGTACTTAATATCCCCGAACTGACCCTGCGGTAATATACGGTTATCCACCGCTTATTATACAGGGCTTTTAATACCAACAGAACACCCAACATAAACTTCAGTCCACTTTTAGGAATGCAGAAATGGTTTATTTAAGACACGAGAAAAAAAAGTTCCCAAAGGCTTTCCCCTGTGCTATGCTAGCAACAGTTAAGGCATAGTGCAACTCAACTTCCAAACTAGAAACTCTCTGAGGATAACTGCCATGAAACTGAACAAAGATTCTGAACATCAGCGGGTGAGTAGACCCAAACATAAACATAACCAAAACCATAATTCGAACCTCTTGCAAATGTTTCCTAAAAAGAGCCGGTATCTAAAATGTGCCGGTATCTACTTCCCCGGTATTTTTCGGGATCGCCTATTCTAGTATTACACAGTGTTTTTGTTTATGAAACGTAATACAACGGCAAAATCTGAAAACTTCCGAGTGCACGAAGTCTTAAAGAACTTGTAATAGGAAAAAATCACATCCTCCGATAACATTTCATTGCGTTTGAATGATTGGGCATTTGCGTTTATTGAGCGGTAGGGGCCGGAACTACTTCCTGGTTTATCACGATCTGCTTTAGTACGGCAGAGAAAAAGTATTTTTTGTCAAGAAGACAGACCAAAAATTACTTAAAATCTCCTTCCACGAGTGGTGAAAGACTGGTATAATTATACAGTAATCCTCCGCTTAAACATTTAAGTGTGTTGATTAGCGTGGATAACTCCGCCAAGTAGTTTCTGGCCCACTCCGGAGCTAGCCCACGCTCAAATCAACACACTTAAATGTTTAAACGAGAATACATATGACATATACATACTTCACACCTTGCACGTAGATTTTCAGAATTTTCTGTTCATGTCCTTCATGACCAAAATACTATTTCACTTGGGCCCGTCAAAAAGCGATCGTGAAAAACCCTTAAGTAGTTCCGGCCGCTCAATAAACGCAAATGCCAATCAATCAACGCCATGAAATTTAATCGGAGAGTGAATATCCAAATCCAGCTTAATACAAGTGCACGAAGTTTTCAGAATTTTCCGTTTACGTTTTCATAACCAAAACACTGATGTAATACAAGAAAAGGATCCCGAAAAACCCGGAATATATACCGGCACATTTTAAGATACCGGCACATTTTAGAACATTTGCAGGAGGATCTAATATATGTGATTAGGTTAAGTTTATAGTTTGGGTCACTCACCGCTGATGTTCAGAATTCTGTTGTTCATTTTTCATGCAGTTCCAGAGAGTTCTAGTTTGGAAAGTTGCCAGCCTAAACAGTTTGCTAGCAAGCCACGGAAAGCCTTTGTGAACTATTTAATTCTCTGTCATTAAATAAACCTTTCCCGGTCATACCTAAAAGTGGACAGAAGTTTAATGTTGTTGTGTTCTGTTGTATAAAGCCCGTATAAATAAGCGGGATAACGTATATTACTCAGCGTCATTATCGTGATAATAAGAACCGACAGGCAAAGCGGACCCCGACTCGCATGATTGTACAACAATTAATATAATGATGAACAATCATCCCAAAACTGCCTGAGAGGAGGAATTGACATCACTTCCTTGATTCAACAAATGAAAATTGGAAACGAGCCGCCAAAATCATGTTCCTATTAACCAATTTGTCTTCAGAGTTCAGTTTTATACCTGAAAAATACATAGAGCCAAATCCCACAGACACAAAGCACTGAAAATGAAAAGAACACCACAGAGAGATTTAATAGATATAAAAAATATATGTTTAAGAATATGGCTCAAAGCAAATATGCAAACATATTTGTAAATTGATTAGAATAAGTTAAAAACTATAGTTGAATCATGACTTTGTAATTTTTGTGCATTTTTAAGACCCAAGATTAAGCTCCATTAGTATCTTGTGAACCTTTAGACGAATTTGTGACGGAAGATTATGTTGCTAAATTTCTTAATTAATTGCAAAGAGTAGATTTTCCCGAATCTCGTTTGTCTGCAGCTAATCAAGCAAACTAGCTACATTAAGCTTATTATGCTATTATTATTTGTCATTTATTTCCTGAACCTTTATAATGACATTTTCCATTTGAGCTAACCCTCTGTTTTGTGGTTTTCCCAGACACATAAGCAATTGGTTGTTTAATGTGTATATTTGCTATAGAATATTATAATACTCTTTTTCCTTTGACTGTTTCTGTTCCTCCAGCATACAATGTACCAGACTGTATCTCCTGCCAAACCTGCAACACAGCTGATAACAGATCCAGTCGAATCTCTCCTTTACCTTCAGACTCCTGACCTAAGCTGCTAATGAAGTGTCCAGAGTGTGGGGGGGCCTGAACTAGCGGCGCTTAAGCCTTTCCGAGCCTGTTTTATCCCCTCGCCGGACACCAGGCCAAAGGTTAGTCCTGCCAAAGCCTCCCCCACGCCGCGGTGAGATCCAAAACACCATAAATATAACTTGTCGTTGCTGAGACATGACCAGAGACGTAGTTGGAAAGCGGGTTTTGACGATAGAGAATCTTGCTCCACACATGTCCAGATGGATTAGTTATTATTACCCAAGCTAACATTGAACAGGTACAAAACTAGCTTGTTTTTAAATGCTAAGCTAAAGCCAGGGACTCTATGTCTAAAGTTGGTTTGCTTCTGCGGCTAATTTGTTGTGCAGTGTTTTGATGAATCTGAATACCAGGGCGAAACTAAGCTAGCAGTAATTGGGTCATTGCTTTCAAGGAGCTAGCACGACGTCAGGAGGCGCTAACCTTTTTACATAGTTTGTGTCTTGCTCTCCTTTTGCCGGGGCAATAAGCACAATTTTGGCTAGTACGATACTTTAACCTGCTTTAGTGATACTGTACGATATTAAATGAGGGTCAAGAAATCTAAAATCAGTCTGTGTTCTCGCTAAAGCTAATATAAAGTGGGCTATTTGTATCGTTTAAGCTAATGCGAGTAGCACCAGTACAGATGGGATTCACATTTGTTTTTTGCCTCGCTTCATTGGTGCGTGTGGTTCTTTTAGTAAACCAGGAAGAGCTCAGTTAGCATGCTAGTTGACGTTAGCATGCGTGTTAGCTTTAACCATGCCAGCCACATTCAATTTTAATTAAATTCCGTGTGTTTATGTATAGCCTCAAATCACAGCAGGGGTTATACTTGGCCGGAGGACTTTACAAAGCTGACGATTCGCCAACGCAGAAAATCAAACTGTTAAAACACAGAACAGACAGAGACCAATGTCCATAAATATTGTTGAATGTCCTGGATCATCAGCCCTGCCCTTTGACCCCCCATATGTTCTCTGGTCTCCCTCTATTGTGAATATAATAATACATCTATGAGTTTAAATATGATATAAGATGGAGACCCTTTATTCATCCCACAGTGGGGAAATTTCAAAGTTGCAGCGCACAGACGGGACAGTAGTAAGAGACACATAGAGCACACAATATAAACAAAATAATAAGTAGTAGCTGTAGACATGTACAGACTCGGCAGTTCTCGTTGTACAGTCTGACAGCAGCAGGAAGGAACCCATATTGCATGTGTATGATGTATTGCGTGCGTATGTGTTTTTTTTGTTGAACATTTTGTGATAAAAAAGCCTTGTCTGAGAGTAGAAACGTCCTTTCCCAGCGTCCTAACTTTAGCTCCTCTGTGTTGCACTGGTGGATGTTCCTCTTCCTCCTCTCTTCCCTGAGGAGAGGCATCCAAGCAGCAAAATGTCCAGCACGCACTGTTCCCCTTTGCGTGATTTAAGCTGAGAAGGAGCTCAGGAAATATATTTAGAACATGGAAAAAAATGGCATCGCAAGAAAACCTATGTATCTTTTCCCCATCAATAAGATTTTATATACAGGCAGCAACACGCATCTCTGCATCAAAAGACAATGTCGTGAGCCGAAGTCTTTTAGGCATTCTCCGTCCGTTTGTACGCCGCATTTACATACAGATGTAGTTTGTTTGCTTGTTTTGGGGGGACTCAAAGCCGGTGGGACGTGGGAATGGTAATTTCTGAGCGACTATATAGATAATACACTTAACAATCTTTGCATGGTTCAACATTATCGCCGGTTAATGCCTCCGTTGCTTATCACCGTCGACCACATTCAGCGACTAAAGTAGGATTCATCATTGAGGGTAATTTAGCGTACATTTGCATATAGTTTAACCTTTTGCAAATGGCTGCCGGACGCTATGGCTGTAAGTTGGGTTAATGATTGCTGAGGTCACACTGCGCCGGCGATTAAATTACCAATGTTTTTATGAGTGTGTGTTTTAACAGAGTTGGGTTCATATTTCATAAATGTATAGACTCAAAGGTGGATGGATTAGTCCCATTGCCAACAAGAGGATATCAAATTAGGTCCATACTAGGACAACATCCAGCCATATATCTCAGTCCTTTCAAAGACAAACTCGGACATTAGCTAGCTCCAAGTATGACATCATCTCTTGTACGCTGTATTTTGGTGAATCCCTGCTCTTTTGGATGCACTTGTTGCGCCTCTTTTTCTCAGATTTTTGTCCGAAACTGGTGATTGCAGTAAAACTTCCCTCTACTTGACTGGGAATTACAAAGGGAACGAAACAAGCTAGAAACAAAATGATTTTTGCTGATGAAAGTAGGCAGTCCATTCTTTCAGATTCGGATTTCTGATAGTCATAGAGTACACAATATTCAGTGGGTCAAAAAATCTTACATATTGCTTCTTTAAACTACCCCAAAACCCTCTCCGCCCCCTCTTTAAAAACGCAGCGTAACCAGCCCCCACCCGTCTGCTCGCCGTGTGATTTATCCCCCGCCGTCTCTTCATATCACCACTCTCGAGATTGCGTGTAGCGGCGACACTTGTTGAATAAATCTTAGCGTGTAGCATGTATAAATCTGTAATATCTCCTTTCTTGATCGCGTCTGCTCTTGCTAGCTCTTGCAGATGCGTCCTTAGCTAACCTTTACCCGCATCTGTATTCATCAGCGTTGCCCGGACGACGTATTGATAGTGTCAACATTGGCGTCGCGCGGCCGTTTGTCATTCCGAGCACACGCGTGTTCTGTCTCTCGCCGTGAGGTTGGAGATCGAGTGAATCAAACTGGATTATTCAAAATTATACTCTCCGGTGTGTTTTCGGTCTCGTGGGACGTCCGAGGGGTTCAAGGGTGATTCTGGTTAAGCGTTCCAACTGCGGAGACCGGGGCTGGACCAGGAGCGGTGGATCTGAACGGACCAAATGTTAATCTCTATATAAAGGGTTTTCTGGATTTGAGTCTTTTACTAATTACATGAATCCATCCATTTGTCGTCAATGACTTTTCAAACTGCCTTTTAACAATTTTACTAATTCGTCCATTCCCTCATTTGTCTAACAGTTTGATTACTGTATTTTTCGGACTATAAGCCGCACCTGATTATATAAGCCGCACCTGATTGTAAGTCGCACTTGATTATAAGTCGCACTTGATTATAAGCCGCACTTGATTATAAGCCGCACTTGATTATAAGCCGCACTTGATTATAAGCCGCACCTGATTATAAGCCGCACCTGATTATAAGCCGCACCTGATTATAAGCTGCACCTATCCCACTTTGTCATATTGAAATATGTAGATCAAAAAGGTTCTTCGTGTCTTACCCATTACTGTAAGAAGAGTAAAAGTAAGAAGTGAGTCACTGACTGTTTTTAATCTCCCGGTTAAATGTTTAAGGAGGATTTTCCCAAATTTTAGGAAAGAACCACTCTCTCCCCTTTTTGAACCAAACTCTCTGATCTTATTTTACGTATGACCAGAAAATTGGGACCAATAGTCTTAATGATCCACCCGGAAACAGAAAGTTGCACCTAACTTTAAGCCGCGGTTTATAGTCCAGAATTTACGGTAATCCTTCTGTTCCGTCATGTATCTAACAATTTCTCCATTTCTTCTATATCTGTTTTGCATATTCATCTATCATCCAATGTTTAATACAGGGAATTAATGAAACTCCTCCTCTTATTTATTTTATTTATTTTCAAATACTTTCACTTTCTCAAACATGAAATTACAAAGGCAATAGTCTCGATCATACTTAAAGGGTCAATACAAACCGTAATATTTTTTGTGTGTGTCTCAGTCCTCATCCAAAGTATTAATCCTGCCATTATCTATCAATCCATTCATATACAGAGCTATCCACACATTCATTACCTAACCCCTCCATCTGTCTAACCAACCCATCAGTCTCTTTATTCCACCATTTTCCAGTCATTCTCCAGCCTGCCTGAGACTGTTTTCATTGTAGGCACAGTGGCTCTTTGAAATGCATTGCGCCACCGCGACGTCGCACCTCGGGGAGACGGATCACAGAGGTTTACCGAGAGAGGAGCAATCCAATCTAAACCCGAGTTTCTTCAAGACATTTCCAGGACATTTCGCCAGGATCCGGTTTGCGACGGGGAGCGGTATGACCCCAATAAAAGAGCAGGGCTTCTCCAAAACGCAGCGGCGCTTTGGCCTGTGCAAAAGAGCAAAGATATGCCACTAGAATCTTGCAATACTTCTGTCTGTTTCACACTTGGATAGAGCTAAAGGCTTTGAAATGACCGTAGGAGACGCAAATGGGTGTTGCCTAGGGCTGGGCGATTAATCGATTTTAATCATTAATTCGAGTTTTACATTTAGGGCGATTTCTTTTTTTAAAAATTTGATTTTTATTTTCTCCAGCGCAGAACTACAGCGCTAACGCGCTAACCGCGGGTCTATGGTGTTGAGCAGTCATTTTGAAGCTAACCTAATGCTAACAGTCTCCCTCTGGCCTGATGCTCGCTCTCACAGTTGGTGCTGTTGCAATAACACTTCAAACGTTCAAGAATCAGACTTTATTTAAATCGCCAGAACACACACACACACACACGTAGCTGCTACAGTAGCTGTTAGCTACAGTAGCTGCTACAGTAGCTGTTAGCTACAGTAGCTGCTACAGTAGCTGTTAGCTACAGTAGCTGCTACAGTAGCTGTTAGCTACAGTAGCTGCTACAGTAGCTGTTAGCTACAGTAGCTGCTACAGTAGCTGTTAGCTACAGTAGCTGCTACAGTAGCTGTTAGCTACAGCATCAGAATGTAAACAGGAAGCTCGCACAATGCGGGAGTCACTGAAGTTAGTATTAGCGCCACCAGCTGGACCGAGCGTTGTACTACAGCACAGTTACTCAGGCACAGTTGAAAGAACAAGCATGAAAACCCGAGGAGGCTTTTGGAAAAGACTGTTACAACATTTCTATTTTGAGTAATCAGTTTTAAAAATGTGATATTTCATGTAAATAATGCATGTGTTTAATAGGATTGATATATTTGCGATGGGCCTTGTTTGTGTGATTTAAGTTATTTTGAAGGTGCATAGTGTCATTGTCAGTGAAGTTATTATAAAACTGTTAAGCTACATTTTCACTGTTTACAATGGCAGAGCCATCTCGTTTACAAGCATGTTTTAAGGCTTAATTCCTGTTACACTTATGCTCCATGGGGATTTAGATTAAACTGCATAAAGGAAAATCTATTTCTTTGTCAGTTGTAGTTTGTTTTTAAATAGAAAAAAATAAATCGATTAAAATCAAAAATCGGATTTGGTGTGAAAAAATCTGAGATCTTTTTTTTTTGCCATATCGCCCAGCCCTAGTGTTGCCTTAGTTTGGACTTATTTGTTATCCTCTTGTTGGCAATGGGACTAAAGCAATGCGACCAATTCTACATCGGAAAGCTTGATTTGTCAAGTGGGAATGAGCATTTTGTCCTTGGATTCAATGCAGTAAACTGGAAGAAATGTGTGATTTAAGAGTCTCTGCAATATCCTCGTCACATCTTCCATAAGAGGTTGTAAAGTCTTTGGTTGGGTTCAAATGGGTTTTTCATGGTTCCTATTGGCTCACTGGCATTGTTTAAATTCATTGCTAGCATAGTTTGTAGTCAATTTTCAAGTCGAAAGAGACTTAAAGAACCGCTTGAAAGTATAGAGGTTTTTATTGTCTGTTGATCTGAACCTAGAGTCTGCAAATAAACGTATCCATCTTAAAGGTGCAGTAAGCAATTTTGTTAGCTTAGCTGTAGCACCAACTGGAAACCACTCCCCCCTCCCCTCTCCACCAAACCACTCCCCCCTCCCCTCCCTCTCCACCAAACCACTCCCCCCTCCCCTCCCTCTCCACCAAACCACTCCCCCCTCCCCTCTCCACCAAACCACTCCCCCCTCCCCTCTCCACCAAACCACTCCCCCCTCCCCTCTCCACCAAACCACTCCCCCCTCCCCTCCCTCTCCACCAAACCACTCAATATTTAAGTAAGTAAGTAATCTTTATTTATATACTGCCTTTCACAGACTAAAGTCACAAAGCGGTTTACAATAGTTATTATTTTAAAAAAATCTGGAAAAATCACTAACTGGGACTTAAACGATGCTAATGATTCGACCCATTTCCCAAAACACCTCACAATCTGCACATCCGTCTGTTTACTTAACCTCTGTTGCCTTTTGTTGGACTATAAATGGCAACCAGACAGAAACAGAAGCCCCAAACACTGACTTTTTATCTCTTTTGAGGAATGTTTTGTGTGGGTTCTTCCAGGACAGGAGGCGGTAACCTTAAAGAATGCAGGACTTCTATAGCAGCGGAGAACAGCTCTGGCCTCATTTTGTGTTCTCTGATTTATCACGAGTCGCCCGCCACTGGGGAGCGACCTTATTTTTACCGCCAAAGAATGGAGCTCCTTTTGCTAAAGCCGCACATAAGGAACAGAGAAGACCAGCTGAGAAGACCAGCTGAGGAAATGCGATAGTCCTGTTACTATAATTACCATATTGACTTTTATTGACTTGAGTTTCACCGGGAGCACATGGTTGACAGGTTTTTAACTAAAAATAGCAATTACATAGACAAGTAATGGGTCATTTCTCTCCAGATTGCATCCCTATACTTTAGCAGTACTTGCGTGAATTGTTGACTAATAATTATCGAAAAATACATGTTTGGTGAAAGTGCGGGAAATTTTAGAATAATGTGGATTATTATACGGCTCCTCACAGCAGCAGTAAAACGCTCCATTCTACCGGTCATTATTTTCTATAACGGACCTCTCAAAACAATAATGACCGCTGCCCTTTGGCAACGCACTCTCTGCTTGTCTTTCAAATGGTTGGATTACTCCACAAGTAGTTCCGGCCACTCCGGAGCTCGCCACGCTCATTAAACGCAAATGCCAATCAATCAACGCAATGAAATGTTAATCGGAGAGTGAATTATACATATCCAGTCTTAATACAAGTGCACGGAAGTTTTCAGAATTTTCCGTTTAAGTTTTCATGACAAAAACACTGATGTAATGCGAGAAAAGGCGATCCCGAAAAACCAGGAAGTAAATACCGGCACATTTTAGGAACATTTGCAGAGGATGGAATTATGGATTTAGGTTAAGTTTATGTTTGGGTCACTCACCGCTGATGTTCAGGATTCTGTGTTCAGGTTTCATGCAGTTCCAGAGAGTTCTAGTTTGGAAGTTACTAGCCTAACTGTTGCTAGCATAGCTGTTGCTAGCATAGCTGTTGCTAGCATAGCCACGGGAAAGCCTTTGGGAACTATTTTATTTTCTGTCATTAAATAAACCTTTCGGCATTCCTAAAAGTGAACTGAAGTTTATGTTGTGTGTTCTGTTGGTATAAAGCCGTATAATAAGCGGGATAATGTATAGTACGCAGGTCATTACGCAGGCCAGTGGTGCACACTGGGGTAGTCTTGCACAGTTTTTCCAATGTGGTTTTACTGCAAATGGCAAATAAATGAATCTGAATCTGAAATAAGTCCCTTCAGGGAGGAAGCTTCACCCTGTTCGTACTTATTTTCAAATAATGACCTGCGTAGTGTACGTTATCCCTTACTTAATGGCTATTTGGCTGTGGAAGAATGAGAGTAGTTTTATTATTTTTAACTAATATATGAAGCGCTAAAATCAAAGAAATTACCTTGAGTGGCACTTTAAAGTCCAATGGATATTTTCATAAAACCAATAAAATATAATGTAAATGAATTTCACTCTGGAAATGTGGAAAAAGTGCATCAATAATCGTTTCAAGATTCATCAGAGCCATCTAGTTGTATTTGCGAGTTTTACATTCAATTACAGATTATAGTACAACTTGTGTGCAGTAATAAGCATTGTTATGAACTCATTAGAAAATAAATTGGGTATAGCTTCTTTAAGTCAACCATGGCGCCCAGAGGGTTAAAATAGAGGTTCTTTATCTCAATGGGATTTTTCATTTTAGAAGCAAATCTATAAGTCTCACAAACAACTCTACACATTAACACACCATCATGTTTATAACTGGTTTATTGAGGTCTGGTCTGACTGGGATCACAGGTTTTGCTCAGTAAAGCAGTCACATGGGGGTGGTAGACGTGGTAGACATGGGGCAGGTTTTGCAGTGATTGCCTAAAGAACGTAGCAGAGACTTTTAGAGGCTTTAAATGTTTGATTAGGTGTAAAATTAGAAGTATGTTGGCCCTAAGTGCGTTTTAAGTATTTGCTTTGAATTTAGAATGAGAAGTGAGTCACGCCGAGGCAACTATAACTCCTTTTCACTTTGGGAAAGTGAGACGTTTGTTGGTTCGTTAATATTTTAAAGAGTTGGTGTTGTGTAGAAAGTGTGGGCATTTCATACGATAAACAGTCTCTCCAAATTAAAACGAAAAACATATTTTATCTGATTCTGTGCAGATTAAAGCATTGTACGGTAAAATGAAGCTGCCATTGAAGTTGTTCTCGGCTTTTTCAGTAACTTCAAAAAACTGTGGCGAGAAGTATCACCACAGATGGTTTAGACTAGAGTAGAAGAAAAGATTCAGATTCATTTATTTGCCATTTGCAGTAAAACCACATTGGAAAAACTGTGCAAGCCTTACCCCAGTGCGCTACGGGAACTCTTTTTACAGTTTAATGTTCTCCCACGTTCTGAAAAACTTTGCCTAAACACTTTTTTGACATGAGTTTGACGCGAGAAGATTCCACTCGAGGTGAGTTATGGCGTTTGGCTTCTTTCTACATTTGACAGTTGAAAAACAAACCGCAGAATCTCCACCTGCAGAGTTTCACTGATTCACGATCAGAGCAAAGTCATGGATGTGCTGTAACAATAGAAAACCAATTTCTCTTTTCTGTTGTTGATAAATATAGATTTATTTTATTTAAAACCTGCAGAACACAATGTCACATCTTTACACTAATATATTCTTTCTGTTTGTGTAAAAAAAGTCATATTTCTTTCATACAAACTGTAACAGAACAAATCACAACCATCAATTTTAAGCAATCAATAACACTGGGTAACAAAAAAATATTGTTTGAAAATAGTCCAGGGTTTTCAGCTGAATTCGAGTCTGAAAATGACCTTGGTTTTGCTCAATCAGGTCTGGATTTTTTGCTACAGAAATATTTTTTTAAATCAATTTTGCGTAAAAAACAAATTTCTGTGGATCATCAGCTGAGAAACCCTTGACGTTTTTTCCGTTTTCCTCAAGAAATAAAAGTCAACGTATCCAAAGTCATTCAGTTTTTATTTACTCCATCAAATTTGATAAGCAGAATTCATAATAACGTAGACATAATCCGTAACACTATGTATCTCACAAAGTTGACCTGATAGAGACAAATGCATGTGATATTCTCAGAACACCAACATTAGTCTGGATCAGAGAGAAACACCTGACCATTTTTTTGACTGTCAGCATTTTTAACGTGGTTTATTTGTTAGAACTAGCCTTGGAGACATTTTTGACTCTCACAATAAATCTTTTACCCTTCGGCAAAATGCTCTTGCTTAAAATGAGTTGAAACTTCTTGAAAGACGGTCTATGTTAAACTACGACAGAAATGAAGAACTGTCCGTCGTTAATTATATGTTTTTAGACACTTTTTCGTCCATCTTTTACGGTATCTATATCACAACCCATTTCTCTCCTGAAAAAGACAAAAATGATCAAATATATCCTGACATCTTTAACGCTGTGTCGAGACTGCTGAGGCTGATGTATGGCTCTTGGTTCGTGGTTCTTGGCTCTTGGTTCTTGGCTCTTGGTTCGTGGCTCTTGGCTCTTGGTTCGTGGTTCTTGGCTCTTGGTTCTTGGCTCGTGGCTCTTGGCTCTTGGTTCTTGGCTCTTGGCTCTTGGCTCTTGGTTCTTGGCTCTTGGCTCGTGGCTCTTGGTTCTTGGTTCGTGGTTCTTGGCTCTTGGTTCGTGGTTCTTGGCTCTTGGTTCTTGGCTCTTGGTTCTTGGCTCTTGGCTCTTGGTTCTTGGCTCTTGGCTCGTGGCTCTTGGTTCTTGGTTCTTGGTTCTTGGCTCTTGGCTCGTGGCTCTTGGTTCTTGGTTCTTGGCTCTTGGCTCTTGGCTCGTGGCTCTTGGTTCTTGGTTCTTGGCTCGTGGCTCTTGGTTCTTGGTTCTTGGCTCGTGGCTCTTGGTTCGTGGCTCTTGATTCGTGGCTCTTGCCGTCTGACCGCTGTGGGTTTCGGTCCCGGAGGGTTTGGCTCCGGACTTGGGCTTGTTTTGGTCCGGATGTAGCAGACAGATCACGTTGTAAAGATGTCTGGAGCGGGCGGTGGCATGTGTCCAGCGAGCAGACATCACTGCTGCAGATGCTATCGGGCGAAGGAGACCAAAACAGACCCACAACACACTGACACAAAGCACCACAACTGGGAAACGCACAAAACACACATCTGCAACTTCTCAATCAGTTTTGTACTTTAGTTCATTTTAAATCTATTGCTCAATCTTTAAAATCTGTTACATGCATTCAGTTGCTATGACTACAACATTAGCCTGGTCTTACCACACCATAGTACTCATTTCATTTGTACTAAGGTCTGGATTTGCTCCATTGACTCCTTTTGCAGATTGAAACCATTGCATCTGAGTTTACCGTGATGTGTATGAGCCCGAGTGAGTGAGCATTTAGCCTAGCTTTAGCATGTAGCCTAGCTTTAGCATGTAGTCTAGCTTTAGCATTTAGCCTAGCTTTAGCATGTAGCCTAGCTTTAGCATGTAGCCTAGCTTTAGCCATCTCCTTTGCCGCTAACGGAGCCCATGGGGAGTGGAGCCACAACATCTTTGCTTCAATGACATTTACTAAACATTCCTCTTGCTCCGGCTTCAGTTTCTTGATATTTGGATTGAACCAGAACAGATTATTTTACTATCGCATTCTCCATGGTCCAGAGTTTACACATGGTAAGACCAGACGTACATGTAGGAGATGACCATGGACCAGAGGTTACACATGGTAAGACCAGACGTACATGTAGGAAATGACCATGGACCAGAGTTTACACATGGTAAGACCAGACGTACATGTAGGATATGACCATGGACCAGAGTTTACACATGGTAAGACCCGGCTACAATTTGGTACTACTGATTTATTCCTTTTCTGCTGTGGATGTGCAAGCAAGCAAAGTTTATTTATATAGCACCTTTCTCAGACAGAAGGTCACAAAGTGCTTCACATCAAAAACAAGCAATAATTAAAAACACAAGAAAAAATTACACAATCAAACAACAGTGGAGACAGTCATATCAGCCCATAAAACCGTACTTTCAAAACGCTCGACTGAACAAGAACGTCTTGAGTTGGGATTTAAATGTATCAACAGAGTCAAGTGATCGTAGAGAGAGCGGGAGATCGTTCCAGAGTCTAGGTGCGACAGCCTGGAAGGATCGGTCTCCTCTGGTTCGATAACGAGTGCGAGGAACCATCAAGAGATTTTTATCTACAGACCTCAGAGAACGAGAGGGGACATAGGGCTGAATCAGATCTCCGATGTTAGAAGGCGTCTGACCATATAAGGATCTAAAAGTCAGCACCAAGATTTTAAATTGAAACCGGTAAGACACCGGCAGCCAGTGGAGGGCTTTAAGAATTGGGGTAATATGAGCCCTTCTATTAGTGCAAGTTAAAATCCTCGCTGCAGAGTTTTGAACCATTTGGAGACGAGACCGCTCTTTTTTGTTTAGACATGAAAATAAACTGTTGCAATAGTCTAAACGTGACGACACAAAAGCATGAATAATGAGCTCCAAATCATTACGTGACACAATTTTCCTCAGTTTAGAGATGTTCCTCAACTGAAAGAAACAATTTCTACTAAGCTGTTTAGAGTGGTGATCTAATGACATGTTTTTGTCAAAAATCACACCAAGGTTCCTGAGACTCTGTGCAGCGGACTGACTGAGATCTCCCAAATACTGGTTTATCCCTGGGATAAGGTCATCAGGAGCAATCACAAGGGTTTCTGTTTTATCAGCATTAAGCTGCAGAGAATTTTTACTTAACCATAGTTTTATATTTTTCAAACAGTTGACTAAAGAGTTCAGCCTTCCCATCTCAGAAGGCTTAAAAGAACAGTACAACTGGATATCGTCAGCAAACAGGTGATAAGAAACATCAGCGAACTCCTGAATGACCTTTCCCAATGGAATTATATAAAGTAGAAATAGAACCGGACCCAAAACAGAGCCCTGCGGAACACCACAGAATAATTTAGCTGAATCAGACATGATTTGATTTGCTGCAACACTAAAACTCCGACCAGATAAGTAAGAGGAAAACCAATTTAGAACTGGCCCTGACAGTCCAACCAAGCCACTCAATCTGTTTAGCATTATGTGGTGGTCGACGGTATCAAACGCTGAGGACAGGTCAAGCAGAACAAGAACAGAGCATTTTCCAGAGTCAGCAGACATCATTATGTCACTGGATACTTTCAACAATGCTGTTTCCGTGGAGTGATGTTTTCGGAAACCAGATTGGAAAGTGTCATGAATGTTATGATGATCCAGGTAGCACGACAATTGTTTTGAGACCACCTTCTCTAAGATCTTGGACAGGAAAGGGAGTTTGGAGATAGGTCTGTAATTTTTTGGGTCCGCTTTGTCCAGATTTGTCCTTTTAAGTAATGGCTCTACTATGGCATGTTTAAATGAAACTGGAAACACGCCACTTGAAAGGGAAAGATTTATCATTTTAGTGACCCAAGGGCCAATTACATCAAGTACTTTTATCAAAAGTCTGCAAGGAAGGACATCAGAAAAACAAGAGGATGGTTTCATCTTCGTGATCAATGTTTCAATCTCTGTTTCAGTAACAGGCTTAAAGGAAGACCAACTGTGTGGTACAGGCTCAGTAGCAACAGAACTGTCACACAAAAGTGGTGGAAATTGGTCTTTTATGACCTTTATCTTGTCAATAAAAACCCTAAGGAATTTATTGCTGTCAGCTTTACAGGAGACCGGTGTAATAGCCGCAGCAGGACACACAATAGAATTTATAGTATCAAACAATGCCTCAGGGGTTTTCTTATTCACAATTATCAGCTGACGAAAATAGTCAGAGCGGGCCTTTTCCATCATTTCATTAAAAGAGGAAATAAGATCCCTGAGATGTAACCTGTGAACTTCAAGATTTGTCGTTTTCCACAAACGTTCCGTTTTTGCGACACAATCTCTTTAGATTTTGGATTCTCTCATTTATCCAAGGAAAAGCTTTTTTTTTGTGTTGGCGACATGTGTAGATTTGTCCTAGATTTGTGAGTCTAAAATAAGCTCGATGCTGTTTTTACTCCATTAATCATCTCTAGACCTGCAAGTTTTTTTCTTCTGTCAAATTGCATTTCTTACCGTTGCATGCTTTTCCTGTGTGGTCTTGGAAAGATGGAACAATGAAGTATTTCTTAACCTTAAAGCCATCTAAAACATGTTATATTGCCTATAGTTGTGAGATAGATCCTTGTGAGTCACTATTTGATCTTTTGGGCTTAGATCTGATTGGTCGAGTGAGACTGCTCCTCTCGTTCTCACTTTTCTGTCTGAAAAAGTTGATCTAAAATGTGACCGAGGCCAACAATGGTTCTATTGTTTGAAAGTTTGGTCCCCCAGCTTTAACCTACTTTGGCCTGCATGGTTTATCCCTGCTCCTAGTTTGATGTTGTTAAACTTTAGATCTGCATTTATGAACAAAAAACATAAGTCATCGTTTTGTATGAAGTTTAAGTCGGGAGCTTGTCACACCGTTCACTTCAAGTACTTCCCAAGAAACTATCTAAGCTCCGTCAAAACCCGTACTAGAACTTTTGGGCTCTTTAAAGTCACCGTAAAAATAGTATTAGGGTGTGATGCAGCTATGACTTCATTAGCCACATTAGCAGCTACGTTAGCATAATCATGTAACTGCTACCTAAGATCCCAATCAAAACCCGTACTAGACCTTTTGGGCTCTTTAAAATCGCCGTAAAAATATGATAAGGTTGTGATGGAGCAATGACTTCATTAGCCACATTAGCCACATTAGCAGCTACGTTAGCATAATCATGTAACTGCTACCTAAGATGCCAATCAAAACCAGTTCTAGACTTTTTTTGGCCAGTATTGTGCTTGTATTTACATTTTCAAGAGTGCACTGTAAAAGAACCGTTTAATTTTTATCTGATTTGAAATGTAAATACAAAAAGTCTAGAACTGGTTTTGACTGGGATCTCAGATAGCGGTTAGATGATTATGCTAACGTAGCTGCTAATGTGGCTAATGAAGTCATAGCTGCATCACACCCTAATACTATTCTTAAGCACTTTTTAAAGTCGCCATATCTGATTTGAAGTCGCCTTAAAAATAGTATTAGGGTGTGATGCAGCTATGACTTCATTAGCCACATTAGCAACATTAGCAACATTAGCAGCTACGTTAGCATAATCCTGTAACTGTAATTTACACATTAAAAACTGCATTGAAACCAGGTGACACATTTGTATTGATAGTCTTAAAGGAGTATTTGAAGATTATTGTCCTACTACAGTATATATTTATCTTGTTAATTATAAAAATTAAAATATATGGTTTTGAGTGAGTAGTTGTCAAAAATGTACAGATGAATTTGATCAAGTTTGGACTATTACTACACAATGGAAGTATTTTTTTCTCTCTCTGGTCTTTCTTTCTAGTCTCAGATCTCACAGTGATGCAGCTATGACTTCATTAGCAACATTAGCAACATTAGCAGCTACGTTAGCATAATCATGTAACTCCTAAGATCCCAATCAAAA
>OZ035830.1:43135899-43148399 GCA_964034765.1 Knipowitschia caucasica
AGGAGGCCCCTGGACTCTGTGGAGGAGGTGAGGGACAGGAGGCCCCTGGACTCTGTGGAGGAGGTGAAGGGACAGGAGGCCCCTGGACTCTGTGGAGGAGGTGAGGGACAGGAGGCCCCTGGACTCTGTGGAGGAGGTGAGGGACAGGAGGCCCCTGGACTCTGTGGAGGAGGTGAGGGACAGGAGGCCCCTGGACTCTGTGGAGGAGGTGAGAGCCAGGAGGTGCTAGTCAAAGCCACCTCCATCATGAACAACACCTCCCACTGCACAGGACTGTAGAGGAGCTGAGGAGCTCCTTCAGTGGAAGAAGGAGCAGGGCCTTTACCGCTGTCAGACTGTACAATAAGTCACTTTAAGTCTCTGCACTAGGACTGAAGAATCAGCTTCTGTTGCAGCCTTTTTATTGTACACAATTATCTCCTGAACAGACTTTATTTAAACCTTTTACATGTTTCACACTTTTGTCTTTGGCACAAAGTGATTCTATCTGTGACAAATGTGACAGAGATCAATAAAGTTTATCTAGTCTTAACACACACACACACACACTCACAAACACACACACACACACACACACAGTCACACTCACAAACACACGCACACACACACACACACACACATACACGTTTTTGTTACCTGGTGGGTCCCTTTGACAGGGCCGTTCAGAATGGGACCCATAGACATAATCTTTTTTTACTGGGACTACTTTAAGTAATACAAAACAGTCAATAGAAACCAAACAACTATTTTAAAGGAATTTTATTTTAGATTTTTTTTTCGAATTGCAGTGATTCTATTTTTGACATAGAATTTAATGCCACTCCATGTCCGATGTCTAAGGTCATCTGGTGAGGCATTAATGCAGGCCATGCCAGGCCAGGCCAGGCAGTGAGACTTCCCAGGGACCTTTCCAGTCTGTATGAAAGGTGTCATGGTCTTCTCCACAGCCTTCACCTCAGATGCAGACCATGGCTTTCTCTAACGTTCTAGGGAGAGAAATAAAAATATATTAGCAATATACACTCCCAGGGTTAGGACCAAGCAGCCTGGCTGTAATCCCCCACCTGGTACACTTACCAGAAGGGGCACTGCCACTACCATGGGGTGCATCTGGATGAATGGTTGAAGGTTCTCCGCTTGAAGTTTCTTTTAGCCCGTCCGTTTGAGAGAGGATCTCTACTGCTCTCCCTGTCGCACAGAAAATAAAAATACAAGTGGCCTTTAGGGGAAAAAAATTATACATATTTTAATGATATCAAGAATTACCTTCAGGCTCAATTTGTATCTGGTCGAGGCTCTTTCCTTCGAATTCCGTCACTCTTCCCTGCTCCATGGCCATCAACACTTTGCTGATTTTGGCCAGCTCCAGTGTCCCCTCTGGTAGTCTGTAATATTGCCTGTGGATGCGAATGTCATGGCCGAGGAAGTTGGCAAGTATGTCCATCTCATTCTCTTTCATATTGAGAACTGTAGACATAGTAGCTATGTGCTTTCTAAGTTTGGTTGAGGATAGCATCTCTGGATGCACCGCACCACATTCTTTGGCTACCTGGCGTAGGGAGTCTGATCCCCTGATGTGGGTGTCTGCGCCCGGGCGGGAAAAGAAGTATGGGTTATGGTCAGAGATGGAACAGGCCCTTCTGTTCTCCACCAGCACCTCAATCGAAGCAATCATTTCAGGAGTCAAAAGAACCACCACTTTCCGACTTCTTTTCCCTTTAATTTCAATGCGTTGAAAATGCTGACACAGCTTTTTCTCAAGTTGGGACAGTCCCAGAGCAATGTCAGAATGGATCCCAGTCTTACTTCTTAAGGTAAAGGCTGTCAGTGGCATCTTTGAAACCTCACCTTCCCTTCTTCGATTGAAAATGATGACCTCACAAAGAGTCAAAACTGCCAGTTTAGACCAATGCTTAGACGTTTGCTCACTTATTAGGGTTTGCACATATTCAGGTCGACATACCTCAATATGTGCATGCATGGCTCTAACGTCCTCAGTCAGAGGGAGCAGGTCCGGAGTGTTCCACTTGGCTTGCCGGAGGGTCTGTAGGGCAGCAGAAGAAACACAGACGTCCCACCTCTTCTCAAAAAGCAGCCGGCTTCGTTGGAGGTTTTTAATAAATAGTTCATCAACACAATGCTCCATTTTTGAGTCACATTCAAGAATATCTGCTAGCTTTCTGAGGCTATGGCCGAGTTTGAGGGCCAAGGATGGAGTCTTGTATTGATTTGTTTCCTCATCATATCCAGCCACAGACCTGACTGCATCAATCACATGGTTAAAGTTGGAAGGAATAAAGAAATCCTTCATTGTTTTCAGTTTCCCTGCAGTTTTTGCTTCGTTAATTAACCTACCGACTTCTCTCATTTTCTGCCTAATGTAATCATGCTTAGTCTTATCATGCCCGTGTTTTAAGTACAGGTGCTCTCCGAGTCTCAGAATCCCCTTTTCTGCTTTGACAACACCCGTGACCTCATCCTGATGCATTGCCCAAATTAAAGACCACAGCTTTTTGCTGATGCCCTCCGGTACAGGCTGGGCTAGGGAGCAGAGGGACTGGACCCTACTTCTACCTGGTTTAGCCTGGTTTAGCCTGGGCATCTTTCTGTGAAAGCCGGCACCTGGCCACATGCCTCCACAGCGACTTTCGCTTAAGCAATGCCCCACAGTCTATACAGTGCAAAAACTCACTGGATTTAACTGGGCAATTTGGCTGTTTAGCTGGGACTAAAGTTCCAATGCCGGCCTTTAAAACCTCAAAATTGTGCTCACGGTTTCCACTATTCCTGATCAAATCAAACTGAAGTTTACGTGCTTTAGATTTCACAGGTAGAGCCAATGCTCTGGCTACGTCACTTTCATTTCCATGTTTTCTAGTCAAATGACGGGACATTTTGTGGCAGGACATTGAACAGTAGAGGCAGAAGTGTCTCTTGCTGTAAACTCGCCCCCCATTTTTCTTCTTTTGCAGCTGCATGATAACAATCTTATTTGCCTTTGGTTCGTCACTTTCCGAGTCTTGAAGAAAAGTGTTTTTGATTTTTCTTTTTCCATACTTTTTTACAGGTTTCTTCTTGACAGTTAAATCGTCAGAATCTGAGTCGACTTCATCAATTAGGGACTCTTGACTAAGCTGCACAAACAACAAATAATTTGTAATCATTCTATATAACAATTTGAAGTCATGACTTGTAGTCAGCACTTACCAGTGGGTTGTAAGCGTGCGCTTCAGTGTGCTGCTCTGTGATTGGCTGCAGCCTAATGAACCACACACTTGCACCTTTTTCTAGCCTGACACCTGATTTCCTCTGTTGTGCTGCTCCATGATTGGCTCCAGCCTCTGTTGTGCTGCTCCATGATTGGCTCCAGCCTCTGTTGTGCTGCTCCATGATTGGCTCCAGCCTCTGTTGTGCTGCTCCATGATTGGCTCCAGCCTCTGTTGTGCTGCTCCATGATTGGCTCCAGCCTGCTGGACTGAAATTGCCCCAGTGTGCCCCTCCTTGATATCCCGCAACCCACCACCAGGGTTCCGACACATAACACACTTTTTTCAGGAAAGTAAACCTCCAGGGGTCCTTTCCATATTTTTACAGAGACTGCATAAGGACCGTTAGAAAAGCATTACCCATTGATTATTAAGCTTGGACCAGTGGGGTCCGGTGTTCGGGCCCCACCACGTAAAACCAGTCCCCATGACGTGAGTGGAATCTCAGGTTATGGACCCCACCAGGAGTTGAAAACAAGTGCACACAATCATACACTCACACACACACACACACACACACACACACACACACACACAAACACACTTCCTCATTTAGAGTGTGGCTTATTGTTCATGTGGGAAGCTGTTAACGCTCCGACACAAAAGGATAAAGTTACAAACACAATCGTCGCTGGGACAAAGATATTACAGATACTTCCTCTGTCGCCAAACGTCTTTCTCCACCTCCGCTTTCATCCCCCTCTCAGGTTTATCCCGGGCCGACCCGGGATTATTATGGGCCTGTATCTTTCATAAGAGCCCGGCGGCCATCTTTGTTGTGGTTTAGACCAAAAGTAAAAAGCCTCCAGGGATTGAGATTATTGAGACGTCCAATGAGGAAGTCAGGAGAGGATGGACTGGACACAAGAAAAGTAAACATCCTTTAGAAGCATCTAGTCTCAGTCTACATGCAGACCCAGGCCTCTCTAGTCTCAGTCTACATGCAGACTCAGACCTCTCTAGTCTCAGTATACATGCAGACTCAGACCTCTCTAGTCTCAGTCTACATGCAGACCCAGACCTCTCTGGTCTCAGTATACATGCAGACTCAGACCTCTCTAGTCTCAGTCTACATGCAGACCCAGACCTCTCTGGTCTCAGTATACATGCAGACTCAGACCTCTCTAGTCTCAGTCTACATGCAGACTCAGACCTCTCTAGTCTCAGTCTACATGCAGACTCAGACCTCTCTAGTCTCAGTCTACATGCAGACTCAGACCTCTCTAGTCTCAGTCTACATGCAGACCCAGACCTCTCTAGTCTCAGTCTACATGCAGACTCAGACCTCTCTAGTCTCAGTCTACATGCAGACTCAGACCTCTCTAGTCTCAGTATACATGCAGACTCAGACCTCTCTAGTCTCAGTATACATGCAGACTCAGACCTCTCTAGTCTCAGTATACATGCAGACTCAGACCTCTCTAGTCTCAGTCTACATGCAGACTCAGACCTCTCTAGTCTCAGTATACATGCAGACTCAGACCTCTCTAGTCTCAGTATACATGCAGACCCAGACCTCTCTAGTCTCACTATAGTCCATCATACGTCTCTCTAAAAGGCCTGCATCCGCTCTTGAGTGTCACCACAGACATTAGTTTAGTTTCTAAGTGCTTTTCAAAACTTCCAGAGACCAGAGCTCACGTCGGTTCTCGTTAATTGAAGAGAGACTTCACGCTGCTGGAGCTGCAAAAGATTTGCCCTTGAGGATAAATAACATTTTCAGAAAGCGAATCAAGAAGTTGACACACAACTTTCCTCCTCCTCCATCACTGACCTCCTCCATCGTCGCTAAACACCTCAGGACCAAACACTGAACCCTGAGGGACCGAGCCTTCATAGCAGTTTGATTTCAGAAGGCGGGGCTTGTTAAAGAATCCTTGTCTGTGATTGGATAAACCACTTGTCTGTCATCTTGAATGACGTGTTCCTTCAACCACTCACATCGAAGCACACGACTCCCATGGGTTGCCAAATGCAGGCAAGATTTTCAAGCTCAAAACCCGCGAGAATGCCCAAAAAAAAACACGCTAAAAACGTGATGGACTGTAATCAACTTGGACTATCATGATTCTGTTTATTGTCTTTCTGTTTATTTATTAGCTGTCTCTTGGGAAAAAGTATGCTGGAAACCACCCAACCTGGCAACCCTGCTGCGTAGTGTTGTAAACAGGAACACTTAAACCAGTGCTCAAACCAAACTTTACACCAACATGGAACCATCAACATGGAACCATCAACATAGAACCATCAACATCTCGCCTCCTATTGCATTAAAAGTGACATCCGTGTCTCAATTCGCTCGTATTTCAAAAAAATTCACAGACTGTATGTCTGCCATCTTGGATTCCTTCCGCTGCCGCCTGAGACACGTACGAGAAGGCGGTGCAAACACAACGCAACACCGGCAATCCTGATTGGCCGATTATTTTCTGATCTGCTGAGTTTGCTATGCACTCGATCCCAGACCCATGTGGTTCAGCCAAACCCCTCTGGTAGAGCCTCTGGTAGAGCCTCTGGTGGAGCCTCTGGTGGAGCCTCTGGTAGAGCCTCTGGTGGAGCCTCTGGTAGAGCCTCTGGTAAAGCCTCTGGTGGAGCATGGTGGAGCCTCTGGTAGAGCCTCTGGTAAAGCCTCTGGTGGAGCCTCTGGTGGAGCCTCTGGTGGAGCATGGTGGAGCCTCTGGTAGAGCCTCTGGTAAAGCCTCTGGTAAAGCCTCTGGTGGAGCATGGTGGAGCCTCTGGTGGAGCATGGTGGAGCCTCTGGTGGAGCCTCTGGTAGAGCCTCTGGTAAAGCCTCTGGTGGAGCATGGTGGAGCCTCTAGTGGAGCCTCTGGTGGAGCCTCTGGTGGAGCCTCTGGTGGAGCCTCTGGTGGAGCCTCTGGTGGAGCCTCTGGTAAAGCCTCTGGTGGGGCCTCTGGTAGAGCCTCTGGTAAAGCCTCTGGTGGAGCCTCTGGTAGAGCCTCTGGTAGAGCCTCTGGTGGAGCCTCTGGTAGAGCCTCTGGTGGAGCCTCTGGTAGAGCCTCTGGTGGAGCCTCTGGTGGAGCCTCTGCTGGAGCATGGTGGAGCCTCTGGTAGAGCCTCTGGTAAAGCCTCTGGTGGAGCCTCTGGTGGAGCCTCTGGTGGAGTCTCTGGGGGAGCCTCTGGTGGGGCCTCTGGTAGAGCCTCTGGTAAAGCCTCTGGTGGAGCCTCTGGTAGAGCCTCTGGTGGAGCCTCTGGTAGAGCCTCTGGTGGAGCCTCTGGTGGAGCCTCTGGTGGAGCCTCTGGTGGAGCCTCTGGTGGAGCCTCTGGTGGAGCATGGTGGAGCCTCTGGTGGAGCCTCTGGTGGAGCATGGTGGAGCCTCTGGTGGAGCACGGCGGAACTACAAGGGTCTGTTCAGAGTCAGGCTAATGAACCTACACACGGGTCACTGATCTACCAGAGGTCAGGGGGTAAAGTCTTTGACCATGACTCAAAGGTCATCGTGAACAGAACCTGGTTAAAGCACGATTACTGGTGAGACATTAATCCCTCAACACAATTATGATCCTGGAGAACGTCAAGATAAGTAAGTCATGTTTATTTATGTAGCACCTTTCATAGAGTAGAGCAGGCGTCTCCAACCTGTAGCTCAGGAGCCACCAGTAGCTCGACACCCCCTTCCAGGTAGCTCGCCAAAGGATTACAAATTAAATAATATACAGGATATTTCAAATTGTATGATTCATTACCATTACACATCACTGTAAATGCACTGACCTGTGCACTAGTAAAAAATATGCAATGGTTAATACTGACTGCAGCCAATATCAGGCTTGTTCACACCAACATATCCCAGGGTCGCTTAAAAGAGTAGCTCTCTGCCTTTATTGTCCCGGGAAAGTAGCTCTCTGGGTGAAAACGGTTGGAGACACCTGGAGTAGTCACAAAGCGCTTTACGATTGTTGGGATTTGTCTCTCGCTCCACACAGAGACAAAAATAACAGATAATAAAACAATAAAAACAGTCATAATAATACAAAGATTAATCATAGACAAAGCAGACAGTAAAATACAACATGTGAAGTTTTAAGAAATGATTTAAAATAATGGATAAGGCTTGGTTATTCCGCAGATGGAGCTGGGTCGCCACACAGGAGGTGCAGGCCAGACCTATTGCACACGTTTTTAGTGGTGGGGAAAACCGGAGCACCTGGGGGAAACCTACACCGAAACAGGAGAACATACAAAGTCCACTCAGAAAGGCCCTGTTCCGACCGGGATTTGAACCCAGCCACCACCAAGTCTCCAAGATTGTTTTGCCCTGTGTCCCCCGTCTCCAGTTTAATCAGGGCAGAAGTATCCATTGATGTTAAAAAAAGAAAGAAAACGTACGTCCTTTTGGTCTGTTTTACTGCGTTTTCTGTTTTTAATCTTTATCGAAGCCATCTCCACTCGTTTATCTCCTTCTTTCAGTCAATCACTTTCTCTTAACCGTGTAGCACTTCAACAGCTGTGTATTAAATATCATAAATAATTAAGTTTCCAATCCATCTTATTGTGGTCGGCTTAGCATGTCCTCTCAGATCTCTTTCCCTCCTCCACATCTCAGCCTCTGTAGCCCAGCCCAGCCCAGCCCAGCCCAGCTCTGGTCCGTGTGGAAAAGGTTATGTCCTCCTCTCCTCCCCGGTGTCTGGCGTAAATATAAAAATACGTAACAGGAGAAGAGTGCATTTCAGGCACGCCGCTGAAGAGGGCCCGGGCACGTGGCGAATGCTGGAGGCACTTCTGACCGCGGCGCACCGACTGGACATGTAACCGGTCGTCACGGTTACATCAAGGCTTATCCAACGCTCCGGACGGGGTTAAAGTTCACGATACAAGTAGATAAACATACTGTCATAAAGCTTAGAAGGTTCTTTTAATAGACAAAAGTAGTTAGCTGACATGTTGTTTGTTACTTATAATAATAATAAGGCATCGGTTTTATACAGCGCTTTTTTGGACACTCATTTTAGGCAATGTGGGTGAAGTGTCTTGCCTAAGGACACAACAGCAGTTTGGAACTTTACTTTTGGTGGTGAAAGGGCTCGAACCCACAACCTTCAGGCTCAAAGGCCAATGCTCTACCAACTGAGCCACTGTCGCCTCCGTGTATATGAATAAAAACAAAATATGGAAAGGAGAGGTGGGTGAAATCAGGAAGCGGGGAGCACGGACCATGGACGGAGACGAGGGGCCTACACCTTGGCGCACACTTGGGACTCACTTCTCCACAGCGCGGTGAGGGGCGTGGCCAAAGCGACTGACCGCGTCCAGTAACAACAGCTGAGAAGAGACAGGTCAGTACATCACGTTTCTCCTCTAGCCAAGCCGGAAGAGAATGGCCAAAACATGTGGTAATTAAGCAGTACTTACCCTGGTCTTATCCATCCGTACTCTCTGGTCCATCATCATGTCCTGCAGGTAACGTCTGGGTCTGGTCCCGGTGTTTGGGATTACAATCTGTTGAATTCCATCCGACCAATCAGAGCGCGCGGGAGGCGGGTGTTGTAGTTAGATGTGGGTGACATCAAGAGTTTGTGTCGAACGGGAAGGTTGTAGTTTGGCGGAGAATACGATAGTAAAGTAATCTGGTCTGGTTCTATCAAGAAACTGAAGCCGGAGCAAGAGGAATGTTTAACAAATGTAATCTCTGGAAGAAATTGTGGCTCTACTCCCCACGGGCTCCGTTAGCGGCAAAGGAGATGGCTAAAGCTAGGCTAAATGCTAACGACTCACTCAGGTTCATTACATACGTCACAGTAAACTCAGATCCAATGGTTTCAATCTGCAAAAGGAGTTAGCCCCTCCCACCTGTTAACGGAGTCAATGGAGCAAATCCAGACCTTAGTATGAAATGAAATTTGTACTATGGTGTGGTACGACCAGACTACGAAAGATCCCTCTGAGCCCCTTTTTGGGATGAGTGTGGATTGGCTGAGTGAGGGTGTCTTCACTTTTTCACTGATGTGACAGAGGCCTGACTATAGAACCCAACTGTTTTGGAAGCCATACATTTATTACATTACTTTTTTTATTTTGAGGCAAAGACACAGACACAGACAAATGTTCTCTCAAATCAGCGACAGACAATATCAAAGTTGTAAAACCTGTTGAGTGCGAGAGGAGCCACAGCTCGTGCATAATCACATGTATTAAAACGTAACCACAGTAGCCGCCCTTTAATCACACCACGGCTGCTCTGAACACTGTTTTGAAAGAGAGCCTTGAATATTGTTTAACTCAGGGGTACCCAAACTTTTTATCATACGGGCCATTTTAGTTCAATAGACTTGTCCATTGGTCCAAAAGAGGCAGAGACCAATGTCCATAAATGTTAATAAACAAATGAGTAAAATGTGGCTCTACCTGCAGGTGAAAGCCAGATCCTGTCAGACCCCTGAGGCTAAGCAGGGCAGGGCCTGGTTAGTGCTGTGATGGGAGACCTCTGGGAACATCAGGTGCCACAGTGGGGCGGCTGTAAAGTGTCAAACTGTGGTTGTGTCCTTAGGCAAGACACTTCCCCCACATTGGAATGAGTCTGGTGTGTGTGTGAGTGGTTGGTGGTGGTGGGACGGGCCGATGGCACAGACTGGTTGCCTCGCTTCTGTCAGTGTGCCCCAGGGCAGCTGTGGCTACAGCAGTAGTTTATAACAGTGAATGAATAATGACATATGAAGCGTCTGTGAGTGTCCAAAAAAGCGCTGTATAAAACCGATGCTTTATTATTATAAAATCAACTAAATTAAATATTTTGTGTTGTGCTTCTTCCATCCAGATGAACCTGCGTGGTCAAGCCGCTCGTAAACGTCCACATTTTGAAGACTATTTTAAGGTCCCTGAAAGGTTAAAACAATACTTAGAACCGTGACCTCCTCCTGCCGCAGCCGGAACCGTTGGACTGGATCTGGTTTTGTACAAGAGCTTTCTGGATTAAAGAAGGATTCATATTTAGGCCCCTGCAGTAAAACCACATTGGAATACATCTGCAAAAGTCCCCAGTGTGAGATTGCATCATAAGTTATAAAAAAGTAGGAAAGAGGATCACACAGCACACGTTTCCTGAACTCTAGCATCAAAAACAAGTAGAAAAGCTCTATCTTCAAAATAATATTACAAAGAAGTGAAAAAGTTTGACATTCGGCAAAATAAGAGGCACCAGACAAGTACAGAAACAAAACAAGGTCAAAAACACAGAAATGAAACAAATAAAATGAAACTACTGTATAGTAATTGTGAAATGGATCAAACTGAGACAAATCCAGGTCTAAACACAAAAAGTACCTAATCAGTCGAGTCAAAACCAAACTGTTTCAGAGCTTGTGGCTTTCATCTGGGTCAGGTCACATGTTGCGTTCACAGTAAAGTATCTGGACTATAAAAGGTTATAACTCAAAAACTAAAGTGACTTTCATAGATTAGAAACCGCCTGCGCAGCGGAACCACCTCCTCATCAACGTGGGGAAGACCAAGGAGATGAACCACCTCCTCATCAACGTGGGGAAGACCAAGGAGATGAACCACCTCCTCATCAACGTGAGGAAGACCAAGGAGATGAACCACCTCCTCATCAACGTGAGGAAGACTAACTCACTAACTAGCTCATATTCTCCGCTGCTAATGTATAATATAGACATCTGTAAATACTCCGAACCAAGTGCAATTATAGCCCAGAGTTTATCTTATTTTATTTTATTTTATCTTAAATGTATTGTCTATTATCTTAAATAATAGACTTTGATGTGTGCGTCTGAGTGCTCTTATTTCCTCTCTCTGCTGTAATGTGCAACGATGACACTGAAATTTCTCCACTGTGAGACTAATAAAGGTTTATCTTATCTTATCTTATCTTAAAAAAATATTTCAAACACAGACAAATCGAAGAGATAGTGTGGATAAAATCAAAAGGAAAGATTGACAATAATACTGTATCTTTAGCGATATTATAAACGACCAAATGCTTTTTTATGGGCATTCTCGCGGGTTTTGGGCTGGAAAATCTGGCCGGCATTTGGCAAACAATGGGAGTCGTGTGTTTCGATGTGAGCGGTTGAAGGAACACGTCATTCAAGATAACGGACAAGTGGTTTATCCAATCGCATACAAGGATTCTTTTACAAGCCCCGCCTTCTGAAATGTATCCACTGTGAAGGAGACCCAGACCCTGTGAAGCTCAGAGACCTACAAGGGTCTGGCCAGAGTCAGGCGAGGATATTCATGGACATTTGTGGTCATCCTCCTCCCTCTGGACCAATGTCTTCCATGTGTTTGTTTTTATTGCATTTCTAGTGTTTTAACGGTTTGATTCTCTGATCTGTCGTTGCCGAATCGACATAGTCCACCGAGACGACTGAGGTTGAGATTTAGGTCTATGGGAACAGGTGCATAGACTGTGAACAGCAGGTGAACATATAGATACAGGCTGAAACTCGAAGAACCAAACCTGAAAAACAAAATAAAATGTAAAGTTCTGATTCATATTTGTGGAGATGGACCGGCTCAGACGTGTTACTGGCCCTGATTCAGCCCTCGGGCCTCGACTTGAATCTGCCTGAATGCGTCACTGGGTTAAGAAAATGCTTGAGAAACATGTCCTCTCTAAATATACTTCAGGCCAGAGTTATGGGGGCGCCAGGTCAGTGTCAGGGCGCCAGTTTGGGACGCGGGTCAGAGAGGGGTCCAAAGGGCAGCTGTGGCTTCACCTGCTGCTGACGCCTTTTCACACCGACACAAAAGACGATCCGCGGCACAATAAAAGCACAGGACTTTAGTTCCGGACTTCCTCAGCTGTCGGAGAGCGGCTGCGGCACAGGAAGTGGACGCCATAACTCCACTGTTTAAACTATTTATGCACAAAAACAGGATTTATTAGAAGTGGATCCGATTCACAAGCTTAGAATCACTATTTTTTTAAGATTAAGATTAAGAGAACAGTTATAGAACAGTAGGAAAGAGGAGCACACAGCACAGGATAAATGAACTATACTAATTCAAATAAAACAACATCTCTAACTCTAGCATCAAAGAACAAGTATAAAATCTCTATCTAGAACATAATAATGATAACTAATAATAACTAGTATAACTATTTTACATTTGGCAAAATAAAAGGCAAGCATTAAGTACTGTGTATTCTAGTCCAAGCAATATGTAGTTATATGTTAGAGGTCTACTGCTGCTGGACACCTGAGTTTCTCCTACGGGATCAATAAAGTATGTATGTATGTATGTATGTATGT
>OZ035830.1:43150899-43255899 GCA_964034765.1 Knipowitschia caucasica
CTAAACACATTTTAAAACGTAATTTTGTAAATTCAGGTCGTTTTATTGACTTGCCTTTTAACTTTCCCGCCTTTTAACTTTCCCGCCTTTTAACTTTCCCGCCTTTTAACCTTCCCGCCTTTTAACCTTCCCGCCTTTTAACTTTCCCGCCTTTTAACTTTCCCGCCTTTTAACCTTCCCGCCTTTTAACCTTCCCGCCTTTTGACCTTCCCGCCTTTTCCCGCCTATTTGACATTTTAAATATCGGTATAATATGTAAATAAACTGTGTATCCAAGCAACAGGCTAGCAAACAGTTTGGTGTTATCGCTGTCTAATTACTACTATACATTTATGCGTCATACCAAGAGACGACCTGGAGTTTTTAGCCAAAAATCAGTGGGAATGAGAATACAGTATATTACTATTTTTCATCCGACATGACTTTGGGGCACCTCAAGACAAAAAAAGGACGTCACCTGATCCTGTCTGTCCAATGAAACTAAGCAACACATGGCTTGGTAGTGCTGTGATGGGAGACCTCTGGGAACACCCGGTGCCAAAACTGTTATTGTCTCGCTTCTGTCAAGGTGAAAATTGTCTTTGATCTGCACATTTTTTTAATTTAGAACTGATAAATTATTACAAAAACGTGCTCTGTCAAATTGAATAGGAGCCCTTTAATGTTGGAACAAAAGTGCATGTTTACTTTTGTCCATAACACACTTTGACATTCACTTTCTATATGTCTTACAACACAGTCCAAGTGCACTTGTTGCATATGCACAATAGATACACACACAGCCCACACACACACACACACACAGCCCTCACACACACACCCACAGCCCTCACACACATCCACACACACCCACAGCCCTCACACACATCCACACACACACACACACCCACAGCCCTCACACACATCCACACACACACACACACACATACAGCCCTCACACACATCCACACACACACACACACACATACAGCCCTCACACACATCCACACACACACACACACACATACAGCCCTCACACACATCCACACACACACACACACACATACAGCCCTCACACACATCCACACACACACACACACACATACAGCCCTCACACACATCCACACACACACACACACACACCCACAGAGAGAGAGACACTTGTTACGTATGCAGCACCATAGAGCAGTGGTTCCCAACCTTTCTTGGTCTGTGTACCCCCTGGGCTTGTGAGTGAAGTCATGAGTACCCCCATATGCATTTTTTTTTTCTACAACAATTCGTTTATTTCGTTTAATGTAACATTTTATGCAACTGTTTGTATACAAATTTGCATATAAATCAAACACCTTCACATTCATTTGCTATATTCAATATATTTTCTTTTCAGAATCCAAATGAAATGCTTATTGAAAAATATTTTAACATGACGGCTTACACAGAACACGATAGGCCTTTTAAAATAATTAGTCTTAATTTTCTTAGAAGTCAATGAGATGCTTGAGCTTGCTTTTCTCCCATCAGTTTACTTATATCAGGGGACAATGAGGCAACAGCTGTAATCAGGCTGCTCTCCACAGCCAGCCTGTTTCTGTGTTTAGTTTTAATGTGTGTCAAAGCAGAGAAAGTCACTTCACATAAGTAAGTAGATCCAAAAGGTAACAGTTCAGACAATGCACGTTTTCCAAGATCTGCATACTCCTTCTCCACATCACACCAAAACTCAGTCAGTGTCTTTGTAGTATGTCCCATCTTCAGTCCACGGTCAGAGAATAAATCCATGAGTTGCTCCTGCAGCACTGCTGGAAGATTCTTGCTGCTTTCACTCATGATAAAGGGGTTCCTCACCCAATCAAGTCTTTCTGAATGTTTGTCAATGTCCTGGAAATACTGATTAAAATCAGTGCTGAGCTTGGTCAGATGTGCTTTCACTATTTTGACTACTGCCCGCCTGGGTAACTCACTGGTAGTAAGGTGAGTTTGAAGTAGTGGGAAACAGCTAACATCCATCTCATCACACTTCCTCAACCATAGCTCAAGCTTCTTAGTGAATCCTTTCACTTTGTCATACATGTTGAGAATGTGTGACTCTTTGCCTTGGAGTGACAGGTTGAGCTCGTTGAGTTTTGAAAAAACATCGGCCAGGTACGCAAGACGTGCCACCCACTCAGCATCCTCGAACACGACCGCGAGACTGTGCTGATGCTCTTTAAGAAACACATAAACCTCATTATGAAGTTCATAAAGCCTCAGTAGTGTTTTCCCGCGAGACAGCCAGCGCACGTCCGTATGAAGCAGAAGCTGTTCGTGCTCGGTGCCGCTCTCCTGACACAGCGTTTGGAAAAGTCTGCGGTTGAGTGGACGCGAGTGAATAAAGTTGATTACTTTTACGGCATCGTCTAAAACGGCGCTCAACTCAGGGCTCACTCTCTTGCTGGCCAAGGCTTCGCGATGGATAATACAGTGCAACCATTTGATCTCGGTATTTACCTTTTTCACCTGGCCAAGAAGTCCCTTTACTCCCCCGGACATAGCAGCAGCGCCGTCTGTGCAGATGTGCGTACAGTACGTCCACTCAATATCGTGCTCTTTAAAAAAGCTGTCGATCACCTGGAATATCTCTTCACCCGTTGTCTTTCCTGGCAGTGCTTTGCAAAATAGTACGTGCTCATTTATGTCCGATTCATCTTTGTACCGTACAAACGCTAAGAGCTGGGCTTCTCCGCTGACATCTGTCATTTCATCCAGCTGGAGAGCAAAGTGTCCCGCTCGCCTCATTTTAGACACTACTTGCTCCACAATATTGCTTGACATATCAGCGATTCGTCGGGACACTGTGTTGTTTGACAACGGGACTGTTTTGAATGCGTCTGCTGCTCTTTTATCAATCATTTTTTCAGCCAAAGCAGTCGCGGCAGGGAGGATCAGTTGTTCGACTATTGTATGTGGCTTTTTGGATTTGGCCACAAGCAATGACACGGCGTAGGAGGCCTCCAACGCTTTGCTTGAGACACTTGCGGCCTTTTTAATGACGGACTGACTCGTCTTAAATCCCATCAGCTTTCGTTTGTAAAACTCTTCCGCTTTACCCGCACTTTCTGGATGTTTTGTGGTCAAGTGTCGCTGTAGATGTGATGGCTTCATCGAGGTGTTAGCCAAGACCTCGCCGCAAAAGAAACACTGAGGCTGCGGAGGATCCGCCGAGGTGCAGGTGAATCCATACAACAGGTATTTATCACAGAACTGTCTTTGCTTTGATTTTGTATCTTTCTTACGCTTTTCCATCGTCTCAGCAGAATGTTCATCAGAGTCTGGAGTGATCGTAATCGGGCGTTTGAGCCACCTATCCATGCTAGCTGTCGTATTTTTCCACTGTTTTGATGTTTAGGCGCGCAGCGTGTCACAGTTTATGCCTCCCGGAGGTACAATTAGGACAATTAAAACAATAGTACATGTGTTATAAATGTTGTATTAAGACTTTTATTAAGTGACACCCGTATTGACACCGTTTTTACTTTATTCTGCATTACCACAATTTTTTTTTTAAATTATTGGCAGAATTTTCTTATTTTTTTTTTTTTCACCACGTACCCCCTGCAACGTCCCCGCGTACCCCCAGGGGTCCGCGTACCTAAACGCTGCTAACAACACTGAGCCGTGTGCAGACCTGGAGCAGTGAGGAGACACTGTGCAACAGGCTTATGGAGTTACACTGTTCACAGTATACATTGATGTTAATGGCAGCATCTTCAGATCATTTGCATTATTAAAAGCCTGACACTGTTTGACTCACGTCTCAAAGAGCAATATTCCACATCATGTAGTGAACTGTGTTCTTTGGTTCATACCTGATCCTCAGCGTCTGTTTGTCCCGTGGTTATTATAGATCCATGGTTTATCCACAATGCTGAACAGGGCCGTTATTATCATAGATCCATGTGTGGACACGGAGCGCACAGACAGTCTCCTTCGGCTTTCTCCTCACGCATTCTCCGACGCTGTTCCAATATTTAAAACAAGGTGTTTGGCCTGTGTCATATGAGCTGCTGTTGATGTTGAAGGTGGTTTTGGTCTAAAAAGAGCAAATGTAGGCAGAGCAGACATGCTGCACATACGAGCCCTCTGTTTTCCTCTGGTTCCGCATCTATCCTCCGTGAGCTCTCTCTGTCCAATAGGAGCCGATCGTCACACGTGTCGATATGTTTATATAAAAAAGTTCACTTACAAAAAGGACAGTCTGAATACGAACCGGAGCAAAAGAAAAAAGTTTGGTCCGCTTTTGATTCGGATCAAGCAAGCGGAGCAAAGGACTTTTCAAGTCTGAATACACCCTATGTCATAAATAAAAGGCCCTAATCTGTCGTCATTAAAGGGCCTAATCTGTCATCATTAAAGGGCCCTAATCTGTCGTCATTAAAGGGCCCTAATCTGTCGTCATTAAAGGGCCCTAATCTGTCGTCATTAAAGGGCCTAATCTGTCATCATTAAAGGGCCCTAATCTGTCGTCATTAAAGGGCCCTAATCTGTCATCATTAAAGGGCCCTAATCTGTTGTCATTAAAGGGCCCTAATATGTCATAATTAAAAGGCCCTAATCTGTTGTCATTAAAGGGCCTAATCTGTCATCATTAAAGGGCCCTAATCTGTCGTCATTAAAGGGCCCTAATCTGTCGTCATTAAAGGGCCCTAATATGTAATAATTAAAAGGCCGTAGTCTGTCGTCATTAAAGGGCCTAATCTGTCATCATTAAAGGGCCCTAATCTGTCGTCATTGAAGGGCCCTAATTTGTCGTCATTAAAGGGCCCTAATCTGTCGTCATTAAAGGGCCCTAATATGTCATAATTAAAAGGCCCTAATCTGTCATCATTAAAGGGCCCTAATCTGTCGTCGTTAAAGGGCCCTAATCTGTCGTTGTTAAAGGGCCCTAATCTGTCATCATTAAAGGGCCCTAATCTGTCATCATTAAAGGGCCCTAATCTGTCGTCATTAAAGGGCCCTAATCCGTCATCCTTAAAGTGCCTTAATCTGTCATAATAATAAACTGCTCTTTTCCAATAAGTCTTTAACTGATAACAGTAGTTCAGAGATATTTGAATTTCTAAATTACTTTTACAGCCCCTAAATCTTCCACCTTGTCGAGCTAATCTCACTGGTAAAGTACCATGTGGTGCAGAACTAAAAAAGGTCTTGTTCTCAAATCATTAACGACAAAACAAGGAATAAAAGCAGGATTTCTATCTTTGTGAAAAAGGTGTTGGTTATAGATTTGTTGTTGACAAAACTCTTGTCTATTCAGCTGTTATGGTCCCAGCTGGATTCGTCTGCATATCTGGCAACCTGAGTCAGGGAGAGTGGGAGAGGCTGCAGTACCACTTTAGACCACATGTTTACACACTGCTCCTTTAAGGCTCAGTCAGAATGTGCTCCAATCAAGACACATTTTGCCAATTTTGAGCCATTTCTGAGCAATATTTTCTAGTGTGCTTTTTGCATTTTGGCTTTCAGATCTTAACCCGGTTTCAGTCTTGTTCCCTCGTCTAAGAACATTGCTCCTAATATGAAGTGAGAAATTGTATTGTATTTGTATTGGTTGTATTTGTTGTATTTTGACACAAAGCCATCTATGTTTGTTGTCTTACTGTCATAAGACTGGGGTAGGGGTTTAAATAAGAATGTTAGAAATGTTATTTAAGTATGAATAAATGAATGAATGAATGTGGCCGTTAGCATATGTTAGCTAACCTGTCGTAGGTGGCTTTGGTACATCCGGTAAAATTATTATTCCAACACCATCAGCAAATTCACTGCGACGCCAAAATTGCTGGATTTGCCACAATGTATAATTCAGCGTGTCAGAAATGAGGTTATTTGAGCGTGATCCCATGAAATGTGTTATTTTCTCCGCTCTGCATTTTCAACCCAAGCATTAACAGCAAACATGTTTACTCTTACCACACTTAAAGGTGTTGTCGGTGTGTTGGAATACGGCACAAAACGGCATAAAAATCTGCAATCTCAGTGGAAAAAACCCTGGATTTGAATGCATAAGAAAAGAGAATGAATTTATAGAATGTAATATATATACAATTAATTATGAAAATCCATACATGTTTTTCCCAATAGTGTTTCTTTCGATAAGGTTTAAAAAGTATCAATAAAAACAGTACGATCCACCGTCTGGGACTTCAGAAAGCACCTTCTAGGCTGTAATCTGTAACATGTCTGTCTTGGATCTTAAAGTTTCTGTGCACTGTAGGTTTCCTCAGGGTGCTCCGGGTTTCCCCTACCTCTAAAAACAATGGGTGTGAACGGATGGTGTCTGAGGAGAACGGACAAATATCTGAACTCTGATCATAGTAAAGTGCTTTGGATGTCCCTGCTGTGAAAAATGCGCTATATAAATAAACATTACTTACTAGATTACTCACAAAGTTTATCTGCAACTGATCATTGTGACAATTTTTCTAGTTTTGAGGCTAAAATGGTTTCTATCTACTTAAATATTGGAACTGAAATCTACCTCTTAAGGGCATTTCTAGCACTTTGTTTTAAGCACTTTTACCATCAAGCTGCATCTCAACCATTTAATAAGAGGCTTATAAATAAATTTAATCTAGGGGTTCATGTGTGTCATCAGAGCTTTAGAAAGTATGAAAAAAATACAGAAATGTACATTGTTTTCTTGAAGGAGTGAACGTTAAAGGGTTAAATGAATGTATATGAAATGTATTAAAAAGCTTGTCCTGTCTGCCCAGGTTGACCTTCCCCTGGAGCGCAAACCCAGAGCGGTGCGTCCCTCCGGCCGCCTCTGCACCGAGCTCCACCGGCACCTCACCACGACCGGGCAGCGCGGCGGGCGGGGCGACCACGACGCCGCCGCAGCCGAAGCAGCTGCAGACTCCGACGAGGAGGAAGAGGACGAGGACAGCGAGTCCGAGGAGGAGGAAGAGGAGGAAGACGACTCTTCCAGCAGCAGCGAAATGGACGCAAAGGCCGCGCCGCGAGCCGAGCCCGCCAAGCCGCAGTTCAGCTCCGAGAAAGAGCTCCAGTCGGTGGTTGGCCTCATCACTTACATGCACACGTACTGCCTGCCGTCGCGCAAGCAGCACGCCGGCTGGGACCGCCGGGACAGGGACGCTCAGAGGAACCGCCCTCGGCCTCCGTCCTTGGCCCAGAACACAAACTCTCACACCAGGGTCGTCCTCGTGGCTACTGCCCCCGGGAGTTCCTCGGCGGTGGCACACGGTGGCGGTAACCCTGTCCCCGGTGCGCCCAAGCGGATCCCGTTTGCGCGGCGGCGAGAGGTCAAAGCCAATTCACTTTTGCGGGAGCTACTGCAGCGAACAAGCTCGTACGACGTGAGCAAGCCTTACAGACTGCACACCCCGCCGTATGTCTGCTCTTCCAGCCCTGGCAGAGGCACCAACGCACCTTCTGCACAGGCTAAGGCCACGCCCACCGCCTCCAGACACGAGCGCTCCTCCCCGGACAGGAGTAGCTCTTCCACGGATAACTCTCTGGACACTTTGGCGGAGGACGGTGGATCTTTCTCTGTGCGAAGGTCTAGACGTTTGGCATCGTTTCCGAGCCGTTTCGCGAAAAGGCACCGTCCGTCTCGTCCGGTCGCGGTGGAGAAAACGGATTTGGAGAAGCCCGCGGCAAAGTTGGCACCAGCTCCAGAGACTGTGGAAGCAGAGACGGAGATGCTAACGCCGACTGACGGTGGAAACGAGGCGTCGGAGCAGCCCAAGCCCTGCTGCCACAACGGTACAAAACCCACACAAGGTTCAATACGGATTCTGGGTTTTGAAATCACAAATCTGCTCTTTGATTCTAAACATAACATTTTAAATACAGTTTTTACAGTGTTTCTCTTGTTCCTGTTGATTTGTTAAATTCAATTCAACTCTCTCAACTTTTTTTTGGGTAAAGCCCTAGTGCACTTCAGGAGGACTTTACAAAGCTCAGATCAGAGAATCAAACCGTAAAAACACAGGAAATGCAATGATGAAAAACACAGAGAGCTATTGGACCGTAAGGGGCAGAGACCAATGTTATAAATGTTATAAATATCCTCAGTGTTGGAAGACAATGCCTCTCACTTCCATGTGCGCTAAAGCTAATTGTAAACAAGAAGACATAATTACCATTTCTACCTTATTTCTCAGTTTCTGTAAGAGTTGTTGGTGTTACGTTAGCATTGTTACCAGCGCTAATCAAAACCGTGAGCACAACATTAGCATACATTAGCTTACATGCTCGCTTCAGGTTTAGGGTTATGCCTGTGTACTGCAGCTTTGAGAAGTTAGCAAACCACCAGCCAATCCATCCGAGAACACAATGTGGATGTCTTGTGATATGAATTACTTTTCTTCAGAGGTTTTGTTGATAGTGATACGATCGGCTTGGTTGTGATTTGAAAGGCCTTAAACGTGTTGTGATTTTGTGATTCCAGAGAAGAGAGCTTGCCTTTGTCTGCCGCTGAACCCCAAATCCACAGGGTGAGCTCTATACACAAGCTTACAACAGTCTCACCTGTAATAACAGAAGTGTTTGTCCACAAATACACATTATTATCACGGTATTCCCAACGGAAGCGTTCTGCCATGTTCCCAGCACCACCGCAGAAGACACATTTGGATTTTAAGTCAGGAGTCTAGACTGAATACGCCAATTATTCGTCTTGTTTTAATGAAATGTAGCTTTTCTGCCATTTTTTCTTTGTTCGGTCCAGACGTATTGTTGCGTTTTTTTCCCACTAAACAAATCTCTCTCAAAAAATGGCTCTCTTCCAAGTCACGCTTCAATGTTTTGTCTTTTGTCCATCTCCAAATTCAATCATCTCGAAAGTGTGTGTGGTTTTTCTCTTTGGACGGTGAGCGGTTTTGAGTCCGGAGCCAAACGTACTCTGCGGTCTGTCTTTTCATAACGGCATGCGACATCACAGCCGAGGAGCATGTGGTCGCCGTGATAAGAAACGGCGGTTACATCCATTGAGACGGACGCGATTCAGATTCAGCAGACGTCAGCTCAAAGTCCGCTTTATGATTCGGAAATGGTGCTTTTATGGCACTGCTGCACCCCTGGATGTGGGTTAAAAATAGACTTCCGTGTCCAAACAGAAACAGATTAAGGTGCCAAAGTCGAACTGCAAAAAGTGGTAAAAAATCAAGTCAAAAAATTCACAAATTTGGAATTATATGTTTGAATTCAAGCACATTCTGACTGAGCCTTAAAACTTTGAGAAAATAAACAGTTCTCTTGAAATTAGACTGAACGGCTTTGTCCCAATCTGGTTTTAAAACTTGACTAAAAAACCGCTAGATTTAAGTGATTATTGCCTCATAATATATCATTTTTTGCAGTGCATGAGTGGAATCTGTATAATAATTATGAATCGGTTTTATATATCTCTTTTTAAGGGCCCTAATCTGTCATAATTAAAGGGCCCTAATCTGTTATCATTAAAGGGCCCTAATCTGTCATCATTAAAGTGCCCTAATCTGTCATCATTAAAGGGCCCTAATCTGTTATAATTAAAGGGCCCTAATTTGTCATCATTAAAGGGCCCTAATCTGTCATCATTAAAGGGCCCTAATCTGTCATCATTAAAGGGCCCTAATCTGTTATAATTAAAGGGCCCTAATCTGTCATCATTAAAGGGCCCTAATCTGTCGTCGTTAAAGGGCCCTAATCTGTCATCATTAAAGACGCTTCACATTCTTCCAGAGGCACCAGACTCATTTTAGTCGATGTGGGGGAAGTGTCTTGCCCAAGGACAACAGTTTATAGAGTAGTGTATACTTGTTTACATGATTGTTGTGTGTGTTTCAGAGAGTCCCAGTACAGCACCAAGCCTTTCGAGGCGGCCCTCAGTGTGGACTTGTGTGGAACTGCAGGTGAAACTTGGATTACCATAAAATACACCTTATGTTTTAAAACCCCCCAAAAAACATTATTTTTAACATACTTAAATCTCTGTGAAAGGCGCTAAATAAAAAAGATTACTTACCAGGGATAGAGGAAATACTGTTAATGTTTTTAATGGACAATAATAAAGCTGAATCTGTCTTCTTCTGTTTCCGCTCGGTCCTAAAAGGCTTGACTCCGCCCACCACGCCGCCGCACAAACCGGTGGAGGATGAGCTCTTCAAACCCTCGGACGCTAACAAGACGGCGACCGCGGAGGGGGGCGGAGACTCGACAAGCCTTGCCCCCAGCAGCAACAGCAATCCGCCCGGCAACAAGCCCTCATCCTGGCTGCGTGGCGCCCCCAACAGGAAGCTCCCGGAACAGACGGAGCTCTACGCACAGCTGCGGCGCATGGGCCAGGCCGGCGAGGAGACCAGGAGGAGCTTCGGCGACCACGACTACTGCGCGCCGAGTCTGGGCGAGAGTCGCAAACGCAGCGCCGCCATCTTGGGCGCCGTGCTGCAGGCGTACGGAGGGAAAGAGCAAGTGGCGAACGGCGTGGAGGGTAAGTGTCAGCACCGGCGTTTGAGAGAGGTTCGAATCCCGGTCGTAACGGGGCCTTTCTGAGGGAAGTTTGCATGTTCTCCCTATGTGTGCGTAGGTTTCCTCCTGGTGCTACGGTTACAATAGGTCATGTCATATGCCTCTGGTCTGTGAAAGGCGCTATATAATTAAAGATGACTTACTTACTCATATGTTGGAGATACGTTGGCGTTTTCCTTTTTAAAATTGGTGGCCCAGGAATTTACAGGACCTGGAGGTGCTTTACAATCAGTCAAAAACCTGGAGGCTGTCACAGATGTTAAACACAAAAACATTATTAAGAACGGGCAGAATCTGGTCAGGGTCAGAAGAGCAGTTTATCTTGAAAGTCTTAATAAGTATATTTTTGAAACACTTCTCTCCAGACCTTGAAAAGTCTTGAAGTCTTAAAAAAGTATGGAGAAAAAAAAAGTATGGTAGAATTTTACAGTGTGCTCAAAGGCTTTGTGAAATGCACTGTATTAGCCTGATATCCAACGCTAGCTTAGCCTGGTCTGGTCTGGCACATGTTTGTGATGTCACTGCTGAGGTCTAGGACTCAGAGCTAGCCTAGCGGTCAACAGAAATGGGTCGTTGCGTGTTTTCAAATTTATGGCTACAACACCCGAAATTTGGACTTGATTGCAACCAATGAAGTCGGCAGTAGGCATAAAGTGTATAAAGTTAAGGTTTTGGGAAAAAAAATATCAATATTTTAAAAAGTCTGGGAATCGTCTGGAATTTTAATTTGGAAAAAGAGCAATCACCCTGTTATAATTGGAAAATGAACATAAAGACACATTTATTTTATATCTCTGTCTGGGCGTGTGACAAATCAAGCTAACCCTAAACTCTGTGACAGCTGCAGATGAGGAGCCGTCTGCGGAGACCAAGCCCCAAGAGGGAGGGGACATGTGCGGGGACTCTGAGCCCAGATCGGAGCCTCGGTCTGGGGACGAGCCTCCGTCTGACGTCCCGCCCTCGGCTCCAGAGTGCCAGGGCTCCACTCCCCCCGCCTCCGAAGAGGAGACCGAGCGCTCCCAGTCCCGGTCCCCCTCACCCCCGCTGCACCTCTGCCCAGACTCCCCCGCCAGCAAGACAGACTCCAGGTAAGACCGCATCCCCGAAGACCGACCCATTCCCACAGCAGGACCGGACCCATTCCCACAGCAGGACCGGACCCATTCCCACAGCAGGACCGGACCCATTCCCACAGCAGGACCGGACCCATTCCCACAGCAGGACCGGACCCATTCCCACAGCAGGACCGGACCCATTCCCACAGCAGGACCGGACCCATTCCCACAGCAGGACCGGACCCATTCCCACAGCAGGACCGGACCCATTCCCACAGCAGAGGACAGCAGGACCGGACCCATTCCCACAGCCCATTCCCCAGCAGCGACCCATTCCCACAGCAGACCATCCCACAGCAGGACCGACCCATTCCCACAGCAGGACCGACCCATTCCCACAGCAGGACCATCCCCAGCAGGACCCATTCCCACAGCAGGACCGACCCATTCCCACAGCAGGACCGACCCATTCCCACAGCAGGACCGACCCATTCCCACAGCAGACCGACCCATTCCCACAGCAGGACCGACCCATTCCCACAGCAGGACCGACCCATTCCCACAGCAGGACCGACCCATTCCACCAGACAGCAGGACCGACCCATTCCCACAGCAGGACGGACCCATTCCCACAGCAGGACCGACCCATTCCCACAGCAGGACCGGACCCAGGACCGACCATTCCCACAGCAGGACCGGACCCATTCCCACAGCAGGACCGACCCATTCCCACAGCAGGACCGACCCATTCCCACAGCAGGACCGACCCATTCCACAGCAGACCCATCCCAGCAGGGACCATTCCACAGCAGGACCGACCCATTCCCACAGCAGGACCGACCCATTCCCACAGCAGGACCGACCCATTCCCACAGCAGGACCGACCCGACCATTCCCCAGCAGGACCGCAGGACCGACCCATTCCCACAGCAGGACCGACCCATTCCCACAGCAGACCCGGACCCATTCCCACAGCAGGAGGACCATTCCCACAGGACCGACCCATTCCCCACAGACCAGGACAGCAGACCGATTCCCATTCTTCCCACAGCAGGACCGGACCCATTCCACACAGCCTCCCAGGACCGACCCATTCCCACAGCAGGACCGACCCATTCCCACAGCAGGACCGACCCATTCCCACAGCAGGACCGACCCATTCCCACAGCAGGACCGACCCATTCCCACAGCAGGACCGACCCATTCCCCACAGCAGGACCAACCCATTCCCACAGCAGGACCGACCCATTCCCACAGCAGGACTGGACCCATTCCCACAGCAGGACCGACCCATTCCCACAGCAGGACCGGACCCATTCCCACAGCAGGACCGACCCATTACCACAGCAGGACCGACCCATTCCACAGCAGGACCGACCCATTCCCACAGCAGGACTGGACCCATTCCCACAGCAGGACCGACCCATTCCCACAGCAGGACCGGACCCATTCCCACAGCAGGACCGGACCCATTCCCACAGCAGGACCGGACCCATTCCCACAGCAGGACCGGATCCGGGAACAGTGGTACAGACCTGTCTCAGCTTTTGACCAATGGGATGGGTCGAAATATTCTTGGGTTTGATATGACGTCAGGGACCGGATTGGACGTATACACGGAGATATAGTAGAAGAAGAAGTGGTTTGTACACGGAGATATAGTAGAAGAAGAAGTGGTTTATACACGGAGATATAGTAGAAGAAGAAGTGGTTTATATTCGGAGATATAGTAGAAGAAGAAGAGGTTTATACACGGAGATATAGTAGAAGAAGAAGTGGTTTATACACGGAGATATAGTAGAAGAAGAAGTGGTTTATATTCGGAGATATAGTAGAAGAAGAAGAGGTTTATACACGGAGATATAGTAGAAGAAGAAGCATCTTTGTGTGCGGTGTACGCTTGTAGCAACCGCACAAATAGAGAGAAAGAGTTTGTTCATGTTCCAACTGTGTCTCATATAAAGGAGGACACTTTGAAACAATCACTGGAATGAGGCGGAGGAGGATCAAGGCTTTCCCAGATAAGCGCCCCCTGCAGGCCACCCCATGGAAACACAGCAATTTCTTCTGTTTTTCTTTCCAAAAATGCCCGAAATCAAGACTCTTTTGAGAAATATTTGTTAGTACTCTCTTAGAATTGAGTGTCTCTGTTCCAACAACCGTACAGCGCACAGGAGGAGAGCCTTTGACTCCAAAACAATCCATGGAGCAAAACTGAGTAGTCCCACCTCTGCTCATGCGCCCCCTACTGGCCAGGTTCATGAAATCCAAGAATAGTCTAAAACAAACATCCGTCTTTCATAATAAGTCTTCTAAAGTCCCAGCGCCGTGCACCCAGGACCCCGGGGAACCACATCAGACTGGACTAAGGTTTCTCCTCCATGTGTAGCAATACAAACATTTGAAATAGAATGGAAGAATGGAAAGATTAGATTTAACCGAGTTCTAAACGGCTCCACGCCTCGCTCCAACATTCGTAAAAGTCCGTACACTTTACTATTCCCAGTGCTTTGTAAACGGGAACTGCATTAGTTTAAAATGAAGATGTTGATTGTGTAACATCTGCACATGTTAGCAGCATTAAACACGTGCGCTGACATACCATCCCGGGCCGGTGGGGGTGTACCCGGAATAAGAATTACCCAATGCTTTTGTATGGCGTCGTCTTTCCTCTTGAAAACGGCTTTACAGGATGGTCCAAAAGTGGCTCTCGGTGCTACGCTATATTGTCGATGTTGAAGGAATTTAGTTGTTTATTTATCCTTTTTGGGACCAGTCTAGTTTCGCCGTTGTGGACTTTTGAATGCACTATGGGTCTAGTGCCGGCTAACAACAGATCACACATTAGTTTCAACAGACGGAGATGGGCGTCACTGCGTCTGTTGATATTTACAGTCTATGATTCAAACTAATATTGCACAAATCGGTAAAGCTAACGGCTAATAAGCTAGGTCTTATCCCCTTTAACTTCCTCTGAGTCATCTCCACAACTTTTCCGTCCCCCACACTTCAGCCTCGTTCCGACCCCAGCGCTGAGAACAAGTCCACGGTCTCTGGTCGTAGCTCCAGAGGCGGCGCAGCTCATTACTCCGCCATGTGTCATAACGCCTTCACTGCAGCCATTATTCCCGTCTATAAAAAGACCGCCTCCTCCTCCGCTGTAGCCGTTAGTCTGACATTTACTTTCACCTTCACGAGCGGCTGCTGCACCAGAGAACAAATGAGTAACTGTTAGTTTAGACACGCGGTTTATCTGTTACTGATTAAAACTTGTGTAAATGTGGATTGTTAGTTTGTGTGTTTTTAGACTTGAAAAAAACGTCTTTAGGTTACTAATGTTTATTATTATGAGACTGAACATGCTGACACCAAAACACAACTAAACTATTATGACAGAAGTTGTCTTTCCCATTTCAAGCAACAAATGTATTATTTTTATTTTTAGCACGGCGGCTGAGTGGATAGCACTCTTGCCTCTCAGCAAGAAGGTCCTGGGTTCGAATCCCGGTCGGACCAGGGCCTTTCTGAGTGGAGTTTGCATGTTCTCCCCGTGTCTGCGTAGGTTTCCTCCGGGTACTCCGGTTTCCCCTACCACTAAAAATATGTCCAATAGTTCTGGCATGCGCCTCCTGTACTGGCCCCGCTCCCATCTCTGTGTGGAGTGAGAGACAAATGCCCATAATTAACAATTGTAAACCGCTTTGAGACTCAGATCTGCAGTGAAAAGGCGGTATATAAATAAAGATTACTAGTTATTCAGGGAGATTATACTTTAAGTCCCAAGTTTTCCACATGACAACTTTTCTTCCTAACCTCTTTTAATCTGTCTTTTTCCACATGTTCTCAGCCGAAACAAATGTTTTCAGCGCTTATATTTTTGCCTAATTCACAAAGAACAGTCATTAGCTGCTAACGCTAGCTGCTAATGCTAGCCCGACGACAGGAGACCCTCAGTAAACCAATCCTTTTCATTCATATCATAATTTTATTGGTAGAAACTTCTCCCTTCACACTTTTCTAACTGCATCATTTGGTGTTTGTTCATCTCTAAAAGTAAACCTGGCCTGTGTGGTTTTCCTGCAGTGAGAACTCTGAGGTCTGTGTGGACGAAGCCGAGAGGAAGGAACCCGCGTCCGAGGAGGTAAATCTCCATCTTTAATCCCAAATGCACCAGCTCCAGATTAGGATTATTCCAGTCTTGTCATTTGTACTTTGCTGCTTCTGCCCCAAGATAGTTTTCCATCTTTATTGGCAAATTCTCTTGACCACAGCCAACAACGGACAAATATCTGTTTGAAAGTTTGAGTAAAGAAGCCCATGTCTCATCCATCACATTTTATTATTGATTTAAAGGTGATGTCACTCTATAAAATAGTCTTCTTCTATTGTTTTTTGTGTTTTTTCTTCTCCCTTCTCTTCGTCTCTGTCCTGTAAATGGGGTAGAACTCTGTAGAATCTGGCCGAATCCGTGGGTAGCAACGACTTGGCAACCAAAGAGCCAATCAGGAGCTAGTGTGTTAGCGCTAGTGGCTAAGTTATGGGACAGATGGCGCCTGATTGGTCAATTATAAGGGAATTTAAAAAACACCAGAATCAGACAGACCCAGATTTTTAAGCCCAAAATGGTGAGTGTGACAAACTGTTGCTAAACCAGAGCTAATTGCTAGCAGGTTAGCATAGCATTTATAAACGGTCTCTCTCCTCTCTCCTCTGTCCTCAGTCCTCTCTCCTCAGTCCTCTCTCCTCAGTCCTCTCTCCTCTCTCCTCCGTCCTCTCTCCTCCGTCCTCTCTCCTCTCTCCTCCGTCCTCTCTCCTCTCTCCTCTGTCCTCTCTCCTCTCTCCTCCGTCCTCTCTCCTCCGTCCTCTCTCCTCTCTCCTCTCTCCTCCGTCCTCTCTCTCTCTCCTCTCCTCGTCTCTCCTCCGTCCTCTCTCCTCTCTCTCTCCTCTCTCTCTCTCTCTCTCTCTCCTCTCTCTCTCTCTCTCCTCTCTCCTCCTCCTCCTCTCTCTCTCTCTCTCTCTCTCTCTCTCTCTCTCTCTCTCTCTCCTCTCTCCTCTCTCCTCCTCCTCTCTCCTCTCTCCTCCTCTCTCTCCGTCTCTCTCTCCTCCTCTCTCCTCCTCTCTCTCTCCTCCGTCCTCTCTCCTCCTCCTCTCTCCTCTCTCCTCTCTCCTCCGTCCTCTCTCCTCTCTCCTCCGTCCTCTCTCCTCTCTCCTCTCTCCTCCGTCCTCTCTCCTCCGTCCTCTCTCTCTCTCTCTCTCTCTCCTCTCTCCTCTCTCCTCCGTCCTCTCTCCTCTCTCCTCCTCTCTCCTCCGTTCTCTCTCCTCTCTCCTCCGTCCTCTCTCCTCCGTCCTCTCTCCTCCGTCCTCTCTCCTCTGTCCTCTCTCCTCCGTCCTCTCTCCTCTCTCCTCTCTCCTCCGTCCTCTCTCCTCTGTCCTCTCTCCTCTCTCCTCCGTCCTCTCTCCTCTCTCCTCCGTCCTCTCTCCTCTCTCCTCCGTACTCTCTCCTCTGTCCTCTCTCCTCCGTCCTCTCTCCTCTCTCCTCCGTCCTCTCTCCTCTCTCCTCCGTCCTCTCTCCTCTCTCCTCCGTCCTCTCTCCTCCGTCCTCTCTACTCCGTCCTCTCTCCTCTGTCCTCTCTCCTCCGTCCTCTCTCCTCCGTCCTCTCTCCTCTGTCCTCTCTCCTCCGTCCTCTCTCCTCTCTCCTCCGTCCTCTCTCCTCCGTCCTCTCTCCTCTGTCCTCTCTCCTCCATCCTCTCTCCTCCATCCTCTCTCCTCCATCCTCTCTCCTCCATCCTGACCGGGTTCTCTCTCGTTGCCAGGACAACTGCCAGGTGTTCTACATCCACAACCTCCCGAGCAGCGTGACCCAGAACATGCTGCGCAAACGCTTCCAGGTTTTCGGCAAAGCGGAGGACTGCAAAGTCATCATCTGCAACGAGTGAGTATCCCGGGACACGCCGCTATTCCTGTCGGGACAACGGGAACATTCATGGGTCAGAGGTTTTCAGTTTCTCTGCACGAGGAGAGAGCGGCAGAGAGAGGACCTTTAACTGTTGTATTCAGATCAGATATTCCTTTAATGGTCCCACAGTGAGGAAATGTCAGTGTTGCACATCAGACTTTAGACTCAGACGCATCAAACACAGTCTATTATTTAAAGACGCAGTCAGTAATTTAAACAATCTTTTTTTACAACAAAGAAATACAGAATAAATCTCTGATAGTTTTCACACGTAGGATTTATTTGGCTTCTGTCACATCTTTTAGATCAGATTTTTCAGAAAAAGAGAAAGAACTAGTCTCAGCCAATCAGCTCTCAGCCCAAAGCAAGGCCAGTTTATTTGTATCAGAATCAGAATCATTTTTATTGCCACGTAAGTAACAAAAGTCACCACTTGGAAATTGTTTTGGCAAGCACAACTTTAGTATGGCACAACTCTAAAAGGTTCTCAAAACAAGATGGAAACTGTCTCACAAGGCTTTAAAATATCAAATAATCACAGTGCGGTCAAAATGGTTCAGTCGTAGCACAACTAACCAAAGCTGTTTTTAAACCGGAGTTGAACATTGTCAGAGAAGAAGCCCGTCTCACATTTTCAGGAAGACTGTTCCAGATTTTAGCATAAATCTGAAACGCTGCCTCAAGCAACAAATAGTGACTCACGGAACTCTGCAAACATCCTAAAAAGACCATATCCGTTTTTACTTTAAGACTCCCATTTGTTGGAAAAGGTCCCCAAGCTTCAAACTGAATTTTGGTATTTCTCTACAAAAATAGGGTTTTAAAAGCATAAGTTTAATAGTTTAAGGCAGTAGATCATTACATGTTGGTTTAATCTACTGTAAATGTGCTTCGAGCTGATTGGTCGAGATAGAGCCTTGGTTATTTTTACCTTTTTGTATAAAATCTGTTCTTCGATCGTCCACTTCCTGTTTTAGCTTTACGCCATGAATACATCTTGTTTTACTCTAGGGAGCGATGTGGCGTCATTAAGATCTGTCAGAACGGAAACCAGAGGCATCGGAAAGAGGTGGTCTTCAACGCGGCTCCCACGGCGCTGCGGAGGCTGACCCGGAAACGCTACATCGACCTCGGTACAAACACGGCAGCTCCTCAGGGTCCTAGAGTCCGCTCCCCGTTCGTTTACGAGCACAGGAGTTTGGAGGAAGAGACAGAGCGCAGTGACATTAAGATCAGAGACAGATTATAGCCACACACATCCACCTGCAGTCAGTGGTTACATGGAAACACAATACATACCATACCATACCAATACATACCATACCATACCATACCATACCATACCAATACATACCATACCATACCATACCATACCAATACATACCATACCAATACATACCATACCATACCATACCATACCATACCATACCCTACCCTACCATACCATACCATACCAATACATACCATACCATACCATACCATACCAATACATACCATACCAATACATACCATACCATACCATACCATACCATACCATACCCTACCCTACCATACCATACCATACCAATACATACCATACCATACCAATACATACCATACCATACCCTACCCTACCCTACCATACCATACCATACCAATACATACCATACCATACCCTACCCTACCCTACCATACCATACCATACCATACCAATACATACCATACCATACCATACCCTACCCCAGTGTTTTTCAACCTTTTTTGAGCCAAGGCACACTTTTTTCACTGAAAAAATCTTGCGGCACACCTCCAGGAGAAAATGTAAAAATGTATACAGTACTAATGTAAAAATATATACTGTACATACTCTGTGTGATATATAAAGTATATCTTATCTTATCTTATAATGTATACAGTATACTCTGTAGCCTATATTCACAATATACAGTTATTCTCATCAAAATGCTTAAGTCCAGGCCTTGATATTAAGCTTTATTTAATATTTCTCGATACAATTAAGAAGAGTTTGGGAATAAAGTGGCACTAACTGTGTGGAAAAAAACTAAGAAAATCCACTCTCTGCCCAAATAGTCAAATAATAAGTCACACAAAGAACATGCATTGTTAGTGCATGGGAAAAATTTAGGTATCCGAGCTTTAAATTCAGGAGTTTTGGATGAGGGACACGGGAGGTCCTGAACGCGAGTCCATGGTTCTGTCCGGTCCGCATGTCTGTGGTTCTGTCCACTCGACTACGGTCTGCGCTCGGTACCCAGTTCAGAAGTGCGTTCGCGAGAGCTGTTGTACAAAAATGGTACATTTCATAGTTAAACCACTACAACGCGGCCACAGCTGCCCCGGGGCAGAGCGGAGGATGTTAATCCTGTTCAGAAACGGCATAATTCATTTTCAAAAACGTCTCTATCACTTTCACTTCTCACTCGCCACAAAGCTCTTGTCTCGCTCCCTTCCACATTTGTTGGTCGCATCCAATTTTACCTTTTTCGCCAAAATGCTGACCTGTTACAGCCAGTGGTCGCATCCAATTTTTCAGTTTCACAGTACTTAGCTATCTGCTGCCATCTACTGATTTGAAAAAGTATTACATGGTTACTCACAGTTAAAAACAAGTCACCGCTCGTCAACAGCGAATGCAGTTATTTTTAGACAAAGTAGACGAATTTCTCACGGCACACCAGACAATATCATACGGCACACTAGTGTGCCGCGGCACAGTGGTTGAAAAACACTGCCCTACCCTACCATACCATACCATACCATACCAATACATACCAATACATACCAATACCCTACCCTACCCTACCCTGCCCTGCCCTGCCCTACCCTACCCTACCCTGCCCTGCCCTGCCCTACCCTACCCTACCCTACCCTGCCCTGCCCTGCCCTACCCTGCCCTGCCCTGCCCTACCCTGCCCTACCCTGCCCTGCCCTGCCATGCCATGCCATGCCATACCCATATAGTATAAAACAGACACAGTATAAAAACAGAAAAACACATTTTTAAAGGCAAACACAACCATGTAAAAACAGCAAGACAATACAGTAACCGTACATGAACAACACCTCACACATAACTTACAGACAAAACATCTCTCCTTCGTATAAAATCACTACCTCTAAAATCACTAACTCTAAAATCACTAACTCTAAAATCACTACCTCTAAAATCACTACCTCTAAAATCACTAACTCTAAAATCACTAACTCTCACTAACTCTAAAATCAATACATTTCTGACTGCAGACCACAGTAACATATTCTCCACTTGCTCTATAATTCACCTGTAAAAATCTTGGAGTAAATGTTGCGACCGTGGACACCGCAGGCTCTGACTATTGTCGTCCTTCTCTTGCAGACGAGGCCGGTCCGGGTCCAGTCAAGAGCAAATATGACGCTCTGGATTTCGACACTCTGCTCAAAGAAGCCCAGAAGTCCCTGCACCGCTGACAGTACAGCGCCCCCGCCTGGCCAGCCTTAGTAATACTGCAGCAGCCTCTTTCCCGGACACAAACGTCTTTCCCTTCACCAAAAAAGCGGGGACTCCATGACTCCTCCATGCAAGACAACCTCGCAAATAATGTTTACATTTTTACCATTGGAAGTAATACGTAAAACTTTTTTTTCTTCTTCTTCTTCTTTCACCGGAGGATACTGCTCTCAAACGAGGAAGCCACATCCGGAGCCCGTGAGGGAGACGAACGGGAGGAGATTGACTTTTTGTTTTGTTTTATTTTTAAAAAGCAATGGTACAAACTCAAACCGCTGAACATTCAAATAACGGCAAGCTGCTTCCTGTCTGTTTTTCAGTGTCGTTTTAGCCGCTTCTCGGGTAATACTGGGCGTGAGGACTGGCGTAGCAGGCCCTCCTTTCGGTGGTCGTGATGTGTGTTCCTGCGTGTGCGTGTCCTTTTTCTTTGTTTTTGTATTTAAAAAAAGAGAAAATAGGTTTGAGGAGTCTTTCTGGTCAAAAACGTGGTGGAAAAAATGTGTGTCCGCCGTCGAGTCCGTCAACTGTGTGCGGCTTTTGTTAATCGAGATTGGGGTTAAAAAGACACGTAAAAGTCCTGCTTTGTCTCAGCAAAAAAACCTTGGATGTGATCAGTTTTAGAATCTGTCGTGTGTGTGTGTGTGTGTGTGTGTGTGTGTGTGTGTGTATGTGTGTGTGTGTGCGTGTGTGTGCTATGGAGAACTAATATAACAGTAACATTTAATCATTTGACTGATAAAAAGTTTACAAATTTAAAAATGAAGTTGGGGAAAAAAAATCATGTTCTTATTTGTTTCTGTTTGTAATTGTAGTGCTTCCTTAATTTATCTATGCACTGTAAGGAGCAAAAAGGCCTCCCCTCCCCCCCCCCCCCCCCCCCCCCCACACACTCTCTCCCCCCTTTTCTAATCTGTCGTGGTCATTTCGGTTCAGACGCCGTGCTACTGGCTGCTCGCTCGGTCTCGAAAGGGTTCGTCGGAGAAACTCATTGTCCATTTGGAAAAGTCTGCGTTGGAACCAATTCGAACAGTGTCTCGTCAAAAGGCCTGAGCCATAACGTATATTTCAGTCTGATTTTAGCTTCACGTTTGTACTGGGATTAGCAATAGCATCGCACTTAAGAATGAGAAACGTGTGAGGCTAACGCAGTTGATTTGTGGTGACCTCGGAGCTAAAACAGGAAGTGAAAAATAGTTCCTCGAGACTAATACTTTGGTGAGACGCCTTTAAAGTTGTAATAACACTGGATTTTGTGGATTTATTTGATTATTTAAGTTGTAATTTATACATTTTTTGCACTTTTCTCATGAGCACAAATCAATTCCAATAATGGAATTAGATGAACAACAATGGGATCTTAAACTTGCTCTTACAAATAACAAAACGCCTCCGAAATGTCGAGAAAAATCTCTAGAATCGAACACATTTTGACCACAAGAGCTTAGCACAGTGGGTGATGTATCGGATGTGAAAATTGGGGAATAATCACCAGCTTTCCAATGCATTTTCCAGGTCAAAATGAGTGTGTTTGGGTCCTAATGAACATGTATCCACGACGACGCCGCACCGAATGCAATGAACCGCTTTGTTTACACTCAGATGGACGCAGGCAGGTCCAAAATGGGGGAATAAGGTAATCCTGGCTTTAATGGAATCCCACAATCTCAGCAAACATAACCAACCCGGGTCATTTAAAGCTACGTCAACACTTTTGCAAACTATTAGAAGAAGAGATTGCTTTTAACACGGCAAGATCTTACGATGTTGTTTAAAAAAAAAAATGCGTATTCTGGCGGTCTTCCTTAAATTTGCTTAACCAAAGACGCATGACTGTTTCAAAACACCAAGATGTAAAGAAGACATATTATGCAAAATGTTGGCTTGTGTCCATTTTACCGCATTGTTCACTCATCACACAGACCTGGAGTTGTTTTTACATCCATTCAGGCTGATATCAGTAACTTCTGACTCTAATCTCCAGTCTCGGTCCAGTCCTGTAAAAGCACGACCACCATGACATAATATATAAATTAGTTTTGCCAAATTCTCAAGTGAAATTTTGCTTTTAGCGGTTGCTCGGCCGTGGTTGCAGCCGGTAATTTTCAAATCTTGATAATAAAAACTAAACAAATTTGTCATCTCCCTCTGGTGGTAGCATAGGGATAGGGCAGGCAGATTCTAACGCATGAAAAGACGTCGCAAATAGTCACATTATGAGTTTCCGAAGCCAATAATAATGTATAATTTGTCTTTTTAAAGCCGTTTCCGATTTTATTAAGCACAACGCATCATTGGACGATACAACTTTAACAATGCCACGAACATTGGTTACTTAATGCAAATGTCTTCTTGGCTGGACACGGACAAATTCTAATCGTAGCGTGCACTGGCGTTGACGTAGCTGTAGCAATACCATCGTACAACACCCAAACAGCCGCACTATAAGCTATCCAAATGGTTTCAAGTCCCACGACAGGCCAATTGCGTTTACTGATCAAAGGAATGTACCATAGTTGAATGTAAAAATCTTAACTTTCCCCATTTCTGCTTGCCCAAAGATTGTTGAAGCGTCCTGGTGCTTACCGCAGCCTCGTCGCCGCAGCCAGTAGCATCCCCCCCCCCCCCCCCCCAATAATAAAACCTGAAAAGAGGGATAGAGATTTGCATCCTGCTAATTCCGGGTGGATTTCTTTCGAAGCTAGGGAACGGTGCTTAGACAAAGATCAAACAAAACCGGGCGTTACTTTGTTGAGTCCGGGAGGTACTGTATCATCTGAGCATCTCTACCTCATATTGTCCATTCTCCCAGCTCTCAACTCTCACATAAACGCAATTTAGGCTGATTTTTCTACATTCAAACATCATCGGAAGGGGAAAATGTCTCGACGTTTCACCAGATTTGAAAAATTTCTGTGTAGAGTAATGTGTTTCGTCTTTGTCTTGTGGTTGAGTGGACACTACTGAAGCTTTTTGGGGCTTGGTTTGGAGAAAATGAACCAAGATATCTCGGTAACTGGCTGGTTCTAAAATGCACTGGGAGGCAACAAGATCCTCTGAATCTCTTTGCCACAACGCCCTTGTTTCTTCTTGCTTTCGATAAGAACCTTGCCCCCAGTTTACCGAGTCCACTTGTTCAGGTCTTCTCCCGTTTCTTGGCGGTTCCCTTCTGTACGCTGAGCTCATACTATTGTGTTGTCATTGTAGAATCGGGAATTGAATTTTGCGTCTGAAACTAAATTGGGAATTACGCTGTTGTCAACGTATTCAGAACGCTTGACAACTTGGTGTTTGACAAACTGATGAAATTGGTTTTAAAATGGAGGAATTCAAAGCTAATGAACATGCAATAGTAGCGTCTAAGCTAACGGGTTTTGGACGACGTTGCAAAGTCGCTCTGTCCCTTTTCCTCTGTCTGTCTTTCTATCTAATCAACACACAAACTATTGAATGTTTACATCACTTGATTCTCCTTTGACTTTTATTAGGAACGCACACTACGTACAAAGGCGCCTTATTCAGTGTTTTGAACAAAATATATATATTTAACAGCAAGCCGAGTGACTTGGGGAATGGCAAATTCTCCATGTATTTTTCGCTGATGTCCAAAACTACCAATTTAGTGCTATACATACTCGAGACATCGTGGACTCGTGAACAACTGAAAGAGCATTTGTGCTTAGTATGTATACTACTAAAAAACGTGAGAGAATGTGCTGGTTTACATATAAAAAATAAAAATATAATATATAGATAATATAATGTGTACATAGCACTCTGCCTCGTTGTAAACCTGAAAATGTTTTGTGTGTGTGTTTTAACGGTGGCGGGTCACGGTGGCGTGCGAATCAGACGTTCTGGCTTTGTTCAAATGTTCAGTTATGTGTGGAAGCCGGTTCACGCCACGACATCCAGCGGAAAAATACTGGAATAATTGGACAAATAAATGGCTGTGGAGGTTTGTAGACGTTTGGAATCAGTCTCTGTCGTCTTTGACCTGCATTTTACAAATGAATAGATTGTGAAAAGAGCTGTGAACGTTCCCGGACATAGCTTTGATGTGGCTGTAAAAGGAGTTGATATTTCCGAAGGTGGCGTGAACCCTCTTCCAAAGCTTCAGGGACAAAAACGAAGGGATTAACTTCACTTCAGAGTCTAACACTGTCATAATCAAAAGACAACAACAAAAAAGAGCTATCCCTTTAGACTATCACTCTAGAACAATATTTGTTTGCTGTTGTATGAAATTATTTTTGGATATTTTCTCTTGTCTTCTTGAAAAAGCAATTTGAGATGCAATACGTGATAACAAACAATCTGCTTTTGGTTCTTTTCCGAGGTAATAAAACACGAGGAGTGGCAGTGGTAGGCGCTCCTTCAGTACTGTACGATGTAGACCGCTTTAAAAACACAAAATACGAAAAAATATATATATATGCCGGAATGTGGGCAAGCCTAACACTTTTAACACAGATAATTGTATTTGTATACTCTTGCACAGGAAGTAGAGAACAAAGGCATCACGAAGGCTTTCTCTCTCATTCTGAAAACTATTGTAACGTACCACGGTTTTATCAATAAATATACATGTGCGTGGCAACCGAATGTGAGAGAGGAGCGAGAGGTTGGACCCAGGACATACAGACATTTTCCACGTAAACGACGCAGACGTTGTAGAAAGCCCGGGTTTCGATGCTGCTTCAGAATCCAGACTAAGCCACACGGCGCTAACACGGCGACGATAACGGCCCACATCGCTCAGCAACAGGTATTTTGACGGCGGAGTACTTTCCTTTCTTCTTAAATCTCAAATACAAAACAAAGCCATAGTAAAACAAGCCATTTTATGTTTTGCACAACATGAAATCACTAAAACAGAGCCACGACTGTGTGCTTTTATGTCCAGGCCAGTTACGGGTAGGCTACACGTTCATGTTGTTTTAAAGCTATGGCTAACGTCCTGTTTAGTTACTACCATCTTAACGAATGGTGTTAAATTATTACATTTTCCCCAAAAAATAATAAAAATAGCAATAAGCAAATAACCATTGAATTTTCTTCCTAATAAAGCCATAAAATACTTTTGTGACATGCATTGAAATAATAACTACCATCCATTTACATCGTGCGCATGCTAGCCATATCCATGTATCGAGCTACTTCTCCGCTAAAGAAAATTAGCATTTGTTAAGCAGTAAAATGCAATTTTCTGAAACTCAGCAGAGCGTCAGGGGCCGTGGTACAGCCCGGTACAGCCCGGTACAACGTGGTACAGCGTGGTACAGCCCAGTACAGCGTGGTACAGCGTGGTACAGCCCGGTACAACGTGGTACAGCGTGGTACAGCCCGGTACAGCGTGGTACAGCCCGGTACAACGTGGTACAGCGTGGTACAGCGTGGTACAGCGTGGTACAGCCCAGTACAGCCCAGTACAGCGTGGTACAGCCCGGTACAGCGTGGTACAGCGTGGTACAGCCCAGTACAGCCCAGTACAGCGTGGTACAGCGTGGTACAGCCCGGTACAACGTGGTACAGCGTGGTACAGCCCAGTACAGCCCAGTACAGCGTGGTACAACGTGGTACAACGTGGTACAGCGTGGTACAACGTGGTACAGCCCGGTACAGCGTGGTACAACGTGGTACAGCGTGGTACAGCCCGGTACAGCGTGGTACAGCCCGGTACAGCGTGGTACAACGTGGTACAGCCCGGTACAGCGTGGTACAACGTGGTACAGCCCGGTACAACATGGTACAGCCCGGTACAGCCCGGTACAGCGTGGTACAACGTGGTACAGCCCGGTACAGCGTGGTACAACGTGGTACAGCCCGGTACAACATGGTACAGCCCGGTACAGCCCGGTACAGCCCGGTACAGCGTGGTACAGCGTGGTACAGCCCGGTACAACGTGGTACAACGTGGTACAGCCCGGTACAGCCCGGTACAACGTGGTACAGCCCGGTACAGCCCGGTACAGCGTGGTACAGCGTGGTACAGCGTGGTACAGCCCGGTACAACGTGGTACAACGTGGTACAGCCCGGTACAGCCCGGTACAACGTGGTACAGCCCGGTACAGCGTGGTACTGACCTGCATAGATAGCCATATCCTTTTTGTACTGATGTCTTAATGTACTGTTGTTATTGTTAGCAGTGTGTACCGTGCTGCTAAGCTAACGCATGGTGACGTTGCAGCTAAGCTAGTTCCTGTGTGGTCTGTCGCTGTGTAACCCTGTGAAAATTGTATCAGATGTTTTATTTTGGGTAATATAGTGAGTGTGAGCGTTACCGGGCTTTCTACGGCGTCTGCTTTTCTGCCGAGGTAAACGACAACATGGCAAGCCTTAAACACTTTCACTACTGTCTCAACTCTTTCCAATGTGGTTTATTCTTGAATAATTACAGACGTAATTACTTTTTCAATAGCCATATAATAAATGCTATATACATATATATGAATATATATATTTGTGTGTTTGTGTAGATATCTAGATGATTATATACTTTCTTATAGAAAACGTGTTGACCATTCTCCTCAGTGTTTGAGACATATTTCAACATTAACTGTTGTCACTTGGTCTAGGTCATAGGTCATAGGTCAGGGGACGACACAATCCAAAAAATGTACAAAAAAATCCTTCCGAAGGGAATTGTCAGAATGCAATACTTTGATTTCACTTCTTTCACACTGATGTTGGTAAACCCTAAGAGGCAAGTTGACCAAAAAGAAAAGAAAAAAAAAAAATTGGTAACAAATGTCCTGTTGACGTTTGAGCTCTGACGACCACGGTTTGACTTCTGTGTGTTTCCATTTCCCACCAACTGTTCTTTTTGTTTTCAGAAAACAATGTATTTGTCGGCTCTTGTTTAATCCGGATTAGCCACAAAAATAATCCGCTAAAGATGAGACACCACCTGAACCTGAGGAACACGGCCCTTTACATTTGGCTTTGACAAAAACTATTTAAAAAGAAATGATCAAATATCACATGATACAAGATTATGACATGGACCACGCTTAGGAACAGCAGGCTGTGGTCATGTGACCAATTGGAGGGTCATGTGACTGACCGGAGGGTCATGTGACTGACCGGAGGGTCATGTGACTGACCGGAGGGTCATGTGACTGACCGGAGGGTCATGACCGGAGGGTCATGTGACTTCCCAAACGCAGCGATCACCATACACGTGTTCTTGGTGGAGGACAAAGGGCATACATTGTTTTATTATTGTCATTATTAATATATTAAGGTTGATTTGTCTACTTACAACTAATGACTATCAAATTTCACGAATGATTTTTTTAAACTTAGTTTTTGGTAAAAAACATAGGTAAATACTACTAGTGAGATTTTATATTTTTACATATGTTGGTTTTATTTGTTCCTTTTTTATTTATGCAACACTTAGTTTAGATGTCTTTAAACTGTTTTATTTTCAGTTTTGTGTGATTTCATATGTTTTGAGAATGTGGAGACAAAGGCATTTCAGTATTTTTGAATTGTTAAAATCTAGTTTCATAGAAGTATGGAAGTATCTGATGTTATAAATTATATTTTAATTCATGTAAATAGTTTAAAACAGAAGACTATGGCTTCCTTTTAAACTGATTTCTCTTCAGAGATTGTTTACATTCTGAAACTGTAGAGATGTGCTCCTCATATACTGTATAAAAGTACATATATTCATTGATTTGCCTCCAAGAAATAAAATCCTAATGAACAGCATTTTCTGACTTTGACTTTTTATATTTTCTTCATAATTGTAAAGTTGCTGCAGTTAAAAAGCTCGTAGTTGGATCTCAGGACCGTCTGTCCCGCCCCCGCCTCTCGCCGCCCTCTCCGTGCTCCTGGTGATGCTCTTGAGTGTTCAAAGTATACCACAGATCGGGATAATGAAACAGGACTCTGGTGCTAGCCTGGTCGTACCACACCATAGTACACATTTCATTTCATACCAAGGTCTGGATTGTCTCCATTGACTCCGTGAACAGGTGGGAGGGGCTAACTCCTTTTGCAGATTGAAACCATTGGATCTGAGTTTACTGTGACGTTTGTAATGAGCCCGAGTCTGCTAAACATTCCTCTTGCTCCGGCTTCAGTTTCTTGATAGAACCAGACCAGAATACTTTACTATCGCATTCTTCGCCAAACTACAACCTACACCTACTACACCATAAACGATGCCGACGGCATTCCCATGACCCGCCGGGCAGCGTCCGGGAAGTCAAAAGTCTTTCTGTTCCGGGGGTAGTATGGCTGCAAAGCTGGCACCACCAGTATTTGTCTGGTTAATTCCAACAACGAACAAATGCTAACTAGTTCCGTGGCCCTGTTTGGTCGGCGTCCAACTTCTCAGAGCGACAAGTTCTCAAATGTTTTGGGAACACTTTCTTGGTACAGTCTCCCATGGTTAGACATATTGAATCTTTTACAAAACGAAACACAATTTTGCTCGCAGACATCACCTCCCTTATTAAAGGAGCAGTGTGTAAACATGTGGCCAAAAGTGGTACTGCAGCCTCTCCCACTCTCCCTGACTCAGGTTGCCAGATATGCAGACGAATCCAGCTGGGACCATAACAGCTGAATAGACAACAAATCTATAACCAACACCTTTTTCACAAAGATAGAAATCCTGGTTTTATTCCTTGTTTTGTCGTTAATGATTTGAGAATCATAACGAGACCTTTTTTAGTTCTGCGCCACATGGTACTTTACCAGTGAGATTAGCTCCACATGGTACTTTACCAGTGAGATTAGCTCCACGCGGTGAGTTCTGGCGCCCGGATCACAGACTTTCTGATTGGTGAAACGGTGGAGGGCGGGACATCGAAATGAAAACAATAACAAGATTTAGAGGCTGGAAAAGTAATTTAGAAATCCAAATATCTCTGAACTACTGTTATCAGTTAAAGAAGTATTGGAAAAGAGCAGATTATTATTATGACAGATTAGGGCCCTTTAATGATGACAGATTAGGGCCCTTTAATGATGACAGATTAGGGCCCTTTAATGATGACAGATTAGGGCCCTTTAATTATGACAGATTAGGGCCCTTTAATAATCTTACATACTGGTAATTTAAAATCTTCCTGTCTCCTCTCTGAACGCTGTAGATAGCTGCTACACAGCTGCGCGGCTGTGTTTTCCTGCAGTCAGATTGACAGATTGACAGATGCGTTGTGATTGGCCTGTTCGGTCCCAGTCCAGTCTTGGTTAAACAGCGTCACATTAAGGGCTGCTGGCAATTTTCCGCCTGGCTGCCCTCCCCCTTCTCTCCCCCGTCTCCCCCCTCCCCATCCTCCCTCATTACTTTTCCTCATGTACAGACCCTGGACCCGCCACGGCGCCCATGGGAGCGCTTGTTTTGTCAATTCCAAAAGGGCTCGTGGTGGAAGAACACATCATACACGAAAACTATCGACGTCCGGACTCGGTGTGAAGGTCCGTGTGAATTATTCAAACACGCCGTCGTATACGTGCTAGCAGCTGCGCAAGTTATTTAATTTATTCATTATTTTCTCCCGCTGAGATTACTGACACGGTTTGGAAGTCTGGAGTGCAAGGTCATAGTGGGGATTGTGGGTAAGAAGAAGAAAAGGCAAGATTATTGATATGGCACAGTTCATACAGAAGGCAACTCCAAGGGCTTCAACTCGATAAAAACAAACGGATTAAGATCAAATCCTTCAGTTCTAGCACAGATAAAAAGAGCGGGTTTTATCCTGGATTTATAGATCAGAGAAGAAGCCTGTCTCACATTTTCAGGAAGACTGTTCCAAATTTTAGAGTCATGAATCTGAAAAGCACCTCTTCATTAGCAGCAGTGTGTAAACATGTGGCCAAAAGTGGTACTGCAGCCTCTCCCACTCTCCCTGACTCAGGTTGCCAGATATGCAGACGAATCCAGCTGGGACCATAACAGCTGAATAGACAAGAGTTTTGTCAACAACAAATCTATAACCAACACCTTTTTCACAAAGATAGAAATCCTGGTTTTATTCCTGGTTTTGTCGTTAATGATTTGAGAATCATAACGAGACCTTTTTTAGTTCTGCGCCGGATCACGGACTTTCTGATTGGTGAAACAGTGGATAACAAGATTAAGGGGATGTAAAAGTAATTTAAAATTTAAAAATTCAAATATTTCTGAACTGTTATCAGTTGAAGAAGTATTGGAAAAGAGCAGTTTATTATTATGACAGATTATGGCCCTTTAATGATGACAGATTAGGGTCCCTTAATGACGACAGATTAGGGCCCTTTGATGATGACAGATTAGGGCCCCTTAATGACGACAGATTAGGGCCCTTTAATGATGACCGATTAGGGCCCCTTAATGACGACAGATTATGGCCCTTTAATGATGACAGATTAGGGCCCCTTAATGACAGATTAGGGCCCTTTAATGATGACAGATTAGGGCCCTTTAATGGTGACAGATTAGGGCCCTTTAATGATGACAGATTAGAGCTCTTTACTGATGACAGATTAGGGCTCTTTAATGATGACAGATTAGGGCTCTTTACTGATGACAGATTAGGGCCCTTCAATGATGACAGATTAGGGCCCTTTAATGATGACAGATTAGGGCTCTTTACTGATGACAGATTAGGGCTCTTTACTGATGACAGATTAGGGCTCTTTACTGATGACAGATTAGGGCCCTTTAATGATGACAGATTAGGGCCCTTAAATGATGACAGATTAGGGCTCTTTACTGATGACAGATTAGGGCCCTTTAATGATGACAGATTAGGGCTCTTTACTGATGACAGATTAGGGCTCTTTACTGATGACAGATTAGGGCCCTTTAATGATGACAGATTAGGGCCCTTAAATGATGACAGATTAGGGCTCTTTACTGATGACAGCGACCCGGCAACGGATGAAGCGGAAGAAAACGGACGGACGGACATATTTCTTCTTTAATATTGAATTGTGACCCAAATATCGCCACACTATAGAATTGTCACTCTTTCTGCCCATTCACCACCTCCAACTGAACATCCTTTAAACTAACCCAGAACTGAAAGTCAAAATCTCAACAAATCTCAATATTTCAGTTGAAAACCCTGTTCTCCCACTTGTGCGTTCATAGACAGAGTTGTGCTGGTGCCAGAGCGGGTCCAGACTCAGCTCCCTCTGGGTTCATAAAAGTGTGTGCAGAAGAGAAGATGAAGTTCGACCCTGAGCCAAAACTCCTCATTGATCCCTCAAAAGAAAAGTCCATAGTTTATGTTCAGCCAAGTCCAATTACTCCAATAAACGACTCATATACATTGATTCATGAACCAATGACATACCGCTGCATCAAAGCGGTTTTACATAAACGTAGAACGATGGTGAGAGAAAGGTTTACTCACAATCTTTTGGACATTCATTCATTTTCTACCCCATTATTAGTCCATTTCCTGCTGCTCCGTCAGCGGTGACACAGCCTTGGTCTTTCAGTGGGGGCTTCAGGCAAAGAGGGGTTAAGTGTCTTGCCCAAGGACACAATGACAGCAGACATGAGTGGGAGCAGTTGACGTAGGTCTCGTGTGGGGGGATAGAACCCACGACCTTCAGGCCCAAATGCTCTACCAACTGAGACATTATCGTCTCCGTCTTTAGATATGTCTTTGGGATATATTTTGTTGTTGTTTGGAAAGACTCAAGACAAAGATGCATTCCCCTGTTGCTCGCCACGCCCTTCCTGGTAGCTCGCCACACCCTTCCAGGTAGCTCGCCACGCCCTCCCAGGTAGCTCGCCACGCCCTCCCAGGTAGCTCGCCACGCCCTCCCAGGTAGCTCGCCACGCCCTTCCAGGTAGCTCGTCACGCCCTCCCAGGTAGCTCACCACGCCCTCCCAGGTAGCTCACCACGCCCTCCCAGGTAGCTCGCCACGCCCTTCCAGGTAGCTCGCCACGCCCTCCCAGGTAGCTCGCCACACCCTCCCAAGTAGCTCGCCACGCCCTCCCAGGTAGCTCGCCACGCCCTTTCAGTTAGCTCTCCACACCCTCCCAGGTAGCTCGCCACGCCCTTCGAGTTAGATCGCCACGCCCTTCCAGGTAGCTCGCCACGCCCTCCAAGTTAGCTCGCCACGCCCTTCCAGGTAGCTCGCCACACCCTTCCAGGTATAGCTCGCCATGCCCTCCCAAGTAGCTCAACGCCCTTCCAGGTAGCTCGCCACGCCCTTCAAGATAGCTCGCCACGCCCTTCCAGGTAGCTCGCCACGCCCTCCCAGGTAGCTCACCACGCCCTCCCAGGTAGCTCGCCACGCCCTTCCAGGTAGCTCGCCACGCCCTCCCAGGTAGCTCGCCACACCCTCCCAGGTAGCTCGCCACGCCCTCCCAGGTAGCTCGCCACGCCCTTTCAGTTAGCTCTCCACACCCTCCCAGGTAGCTCGCCACGCCCTTCTAGTTAGCTCGCCACGCCCTTCCAGGTAGCTCGCCACGCCCTCCAAGTTAGCTCGCCACGCCCTTCCAGGTAGCTCGCCACACCCTTCCAGGTATAGCTCGCCATGCCCTCCCAGGTAGCTCGACGCCCTTCCAGGTAGCTCGCCATGCCCTTCCAGATAGCTCGCCACGCCCTTCCAGGTAGCTCGCCATGCCCTTTCAGATAGCTCGCCACCCTCTACCTGGTAGCTCGCCAAAGGATTTAGAAATTAATAATACATTCATAAATTCAGATTGTATCATTCATTAAAATTAATTATTATTGTAAATACTTTGTCACTAGTTACACATATGCAATGAAAAAATCGGACGGAGGAATAGCTCTCTTTATCATCCCAGGAAAGTAGCTCTCTGGGTGACAAAGGTTAGAGTGATTGGAGAAAATGACAAAAGATGCAGAGTTTTGCCGTTTATAACTTTACAATGTTCAGGGTTTGATCCATTTACTCCACACCCGGTGATGATGGAAACCGGAGCACCTGGAGGAAACCTGCGCAGACACGGGGAGAGCATGCAAACTCCACTCAGAAAGGCCCTGGTCCGACCGGGATTCGAACCCAGGACCTTCTTGCTGAGAAAAATTGATTCCGTTCAGTATTGTGATATTTTGCACATGTGTAACTAGCTACAAAACATAGCTACTCATTGTTTAGATTCTGAACACTGTCCGGTCTGTGCGCTGCAACATTGACATTTCCCCACTGAGGGAGGAATAAATGATCTCTATCTTATCAAAAAAGTCATTTCCTGTATCGGCTCCAAACCCAGTGAGTTCATAAATACTGGAGAAATAACGCACTGAGCTTTATTTAGTTTAATTGTATATTTTGCATGTTCTACCAGTGCCTTTTTAAAAATAACACAGCTCCAAATGCTGCATGAAAGCAAAAAAGAAAAAAAACGCTGCACTGCATTTGGTTATGTATCTGTTCCTCCAGAGCAGAGCAGCCTCTCTCTCTCTCTTCCTCTCTCTCTCTCTCTCCCCCTCTCTCCTCCCCCCTCCCTCCCCCACGCTGTCGTAACACTACAGTGGGACGCATACATAACCGTGTCGTCACCTCCTCCGTGACGTAGACGCTGCTATGACGTCGGCGAGAGAGGATTGCCGTATACGGTCGTGGGCCAAGGCTGGAGCGCGGTGACGTAAGCGAGAGGCAGACTGCAGAGAGAGAGGGGGAGAGAGGGGGAGAGGGGGAGGAGAGGAGAGAGAGAGACACCGGCTGCATCCAGATTCACACCACACTCGTTCCTCTTCCTCTTTCATTCTCTTCAGTGCCATTGAACGTGCAGAAAATGATCAAATGTGAGGAAATAAAAGCTTGAATTGGGTGTTTTATGTCTTAATCTGACACATTCTGACTGATTCTCCAACGGGACAAAGCTATTTAGACTTATTTAAAGAACTATTGCTTCATTTTTTTCATTCAAAGAGAGACGTTTTTTGTGTCGTCTTAAAACAAGATCTTTTCACTTTGTCCCATTGGCATTTCCTGTTTTAAGGCTCAGTCAGAATGTGCTCAAATTAAGATCAAAATTGACCAAACTTCGAACAGGGCCTTTCTGAGTGGAGTTTGCATGTTCTCCCCGTGTCTGTGTAGGTTTCCTCCGGGTGCTCCGGTTTCCCCTACCACTAAAAACATGCACAATAGGTCTGAATGTAAATGAGAGAGTGAATGATGGTGTTGGGTCAGAGGCTTTGATGGTCCAGTGTGTTCTGGACTCGCTTCTGTCATCACCGTGTGTGGAAGGATTGGAACAATATCTGACTCTGAACATTGGAAAGTGCTTTGGGTCTGTACCTTTGGGTCTGTGCCTTGGTCTGTAAAATGCACTATATAAATAAACATGACTTACTTACTTACAAACTTGAGCAACTTTGACTAATTGTTTATACTTTTTTGCAGTCTAGAGGATCTAAAAGGTCCAGGTTTCACTTCCTCTAACCTGGAGCTGGCTTGTTTATACGTGTATGACGGGGGAGACACCGGCTGCATCCAGATTCACACAACAGCGGTCCTTCCTTGTCCTCTTTCCTTCACCTTACTGCCTTTGAACTTGACCTAAATTATCTCAACATTAGAACATAACTTGGTGACTTTTTCTGTTTCTTTATGCAGTCAATATTTACGTCATTATCTTGACCCAAAACTGGTCCTAAACTTAGACTTAGACAGAATTTATTGAGCCACAAGAGAAATTGCATTGTCCCAGTAGCTCGCATAGTATTTCACAATAAAAAAATAATAATAAACTGGTTCAGCGCAATCTTAGCCTGGAGCAAGTGCTAGTTACCGTAGCAACACCATAGTTATACAGTTATAATGCTTACTCTTTAGCATGCATCTATTTTTAAAAAAGCAGTAAAAATACTAAAAAGTTTCAGAATTATGAGAGCCCTGATGTTAAAGGTCCACTTCCTGCCGTCTCACGTCCACGGCCCATTTGAAAGGGAAATGAACGGTAAGGAAAGGATGTGGCTTTTTTGTGAGTGTATGAATTTGGATGCAGCCGGAGAGAGGGAGATGGAGGCACAGAGAGGAGCGAGAGCGTGTGAATTTCCGAGTTTGCGTCGGACCGGTGGATGTTGCTCGTGACTGCGGAGAGACACAGTGATGCAGGACTATTAATAGGTACAGCCGCGCTCGCCGACCAGCTGCAGTTTCCAAGCAGAGTGGGTCACATGCTCGTAGATCCCTGCAATGGCAACAAACCATTAGCACAATATGAGGCTAGGCTGCTCCGGAGGCTGCGCAACACGATTAGCTAATTTGACTTGTCATTATGTGTGTGACTGAGGCAGAAAAAGGAGCTAAGGCAAGAGTGTGTTTCACTTAAGTTACTTTTTTGAGTTTGAGTAGGGTTCGGAAACTATTGGAACTCCCACAGCCGTCTTTTTGACTGCTCCCATTCAAACCAATGAAACAAACAGAGGAATTCACCCCGAAAATGTGTACGTTTTCACCAGATTTAGTCAAAGTAAGTTATTTACACAGTGTTTTCTTTGACTCGTGTTTAAATAACTGCTAAAATGACTGAATACAGACTAACACTGACCTCACATGTCGTTCGTCGGTGCAATATTCTCAAACTAATAAATAGTAGCAGCAGAAAAACATCCATCCAAACAAAAAAATGAGTACAGAACCATGTGTGCTGCTGTCAGTTTACAAACTCGTCTGTGCAATAATAACTTTAATAATGTGGGAAGGTGCAATACAGAACCACATGTGTCACTGTGTCCCGGAGCCTCACGCTAATGCTAACATTAGCGAGAGAGGAGAGGGTCTGAATCAGTGTGGACGGATCCCGGGTTCTTGGTCCAAAGTTTGGTTCCAGATGCTGTTGAGGGGAGTGCATGTTTTTGGACCAGTCTAGTTTAGTCGCTGTGGTCTTCAGAATGCACTCGTTAAATGAATGGGGCTAATGCAGCTAACACACGCGAAAATGTGTTTTTTCACGTTTTACAGCCCAGAGGCTATTTTGAAAGAGCCACAAAAGGCAAAAGTGATGTCACATTAGTTTCAACGGTGGAGATAAGCGTCACTACATCTGTTCTTATTTACAATCTATGGTCTGAAGGTAAAGGAGAGAGTCTGAAGGCTATCTATCTATCTATCTATCTATCTATCTATATCTATATCTATCTATCTACATACACAATGCTGAGTTCACCTATTTTCTCTTATTAGAATACAATAAAAACCATAAGAGCAATGAAAACACATCCTCAAAGAAATATGCCAATAACGTGAGAATCCTCTCGTTGCTTTTTGCCTTTGATGACGACGTCTGACGCTGGAGAGGAATGTGCGGGGAAAGCATTCTGACCTTTTCTCTCTCGTTTCCTCCTCCACCTTTCTGTGAAAACCTGCTACAATCGCTGCAGTCTCAGCAGGAGGTCTGAATGGCCTGCTAATAGGCTTACACACACACGCACACACACAGATACACACACACACACAATGAAACGACTGCTACATGATGCAAGCCTCAGTCGTAGGTATTGAGTAACACCAAAGTAACTGCCGCTTCTTTTGCAGTAAAATCCCAGAGTCACATTTCACTGAGCACAGAGGAAATCAGAGAGACCAGAAAACTTGCATTTTATAGACCGATACTGAATTACATTTTTCTTCTGAGTTTGCTCACTGGTGCAAATACTTGTGTTTCCTGAACCTGGCCAGTAGGGGGCGCATGAGCAGAGGTGGGACAGTGTTGCTCCCATTGAAAACCATGTAAAGTCTGTTTTTGGAGTCAAAGGCTCTCCTCCTGTGCGCTGTACGGTTGTTGGAACAGTCTTAATCGGGGACACTCAATTCTAAGGCATGTACTAACAAATATTTCTCAAAAGACTCTTGATTTTGGGCATTTTTGGGAAAAAAAAGGAAAAACAGAAGAAATTGGTGTGTTTCCATGGGGTGGCCTGCAGGGGGCGCTTATCTGGGAAAGCCTTGATCCTCCTCCGCCTCATTCCAGTGATTGTTTCAAAGTGTCCTCCTTTATATGAGACACAGTTGGAACATGAACAAACTCTGTCTTTCTCTATTTGTGCGGTTGCTACAAGCGTACACCGCACAAAAAGATGCTTCTTCTTCTACTATATCTCGGTGTATAAACCTCTTCTTCTTCTACTATATCTCCGTGTATAAACCACTTCTTCTTCTACTATATCTCCGTGTATAAACCTCTTCTTCTTCTACTATATCTCTGTGTATAAACCTCTTCTTCTTCTACTATATCTCCGTGTGTAAACCACTTCTTCTTCTACTATATCTCCGTGTATAAACCTCTTCTTCTTCTACTATATCTCCGTGTATAAACCTCTTCTTCTTCTACTATATCTCCGTGTATAAACCCGGCAGACTGCAGCGCCAGGGTACGTCACGTCCTGTCCCACGTAAGTTATTCACGCCACTGCCCTGACGTCATATGAAACCCAAGAATATGCGACAAGGACTGTCTTAATGTATGTTTATTGTACATTAGCAAGTAAGTAATGTTTATTTATGTTGGGTATTATACAGACTAAGTTTACCCCAAGCTCTTTACAAGGGCTGCACGGTGGCTGAGTGGATAGGAACAGGGCCTTTCTGAGTGGAGTTTGCATGTTCTCCCCGTGTCTGCGTAGGTTTCCTCCAGGTGCTCCAGTTTCCCCTACCACTAAAAACATGTATAATAGGTCTGTGCCTCCTGTACTGGCCCCTCCCATGTCTGTGTGGACTGACAGACTAATGCCCACAACTGTAAACTGCTTTGACTCTGGTCTGAGAAAGGCGCTATATAAATAAACATTACTTACTTAATTACAATGTTCCGAGTTCAGATATTGTTCCATTCTCTCCACACAGTGATGACAGAAGCAAGACCAGAACACACTGGTCCATCAAAGCCTCTGACCCAACACCACCCATTCACTCATTCACTACATTCAGACCTATTGTGCATGTTTTTAGAGTAATTCAGGATGTTTTTAGAGGTAGGGAAAACCAGAGCACCCGGAGGAAACCTATGCAGACACGGGGAGAACATGCAAACTCTACACAGAAAGGTCTGGAGGTGGAATCAAACCCAGGACCTTCTTGCTGTGAACCTCTCCCAGACACTGACCTCTATCTGGGGTTGTCTGCTGTGTGTCCCACCTCCAGACCCCCTCCACCTTCCCTGGGTTGCGTTTTGAATATATATTTTTTCTAGGACATTTGGGAGCTGTTCCTTGGAGTGGAAGAACTGCCATGGTGTGGATTTGTACTTTGTAAAAACTATAACTACATACATCCCGTGTTTTGACCTTCTCCGAGAACACAGCATTCAGCCGTGTTCATTATCGATCCGTGCGGCGCCACCTGCTGGTTCTGTTAACAATGCCTTTAGTCTTGCGTCATATCAACATATCAGGTCGCAAGCTAGGACTGCAAAAGAAACTGGAAACGTATCATTATCGCAACTACTGTAATTTAAGAAGTACCCTTAAATTTAACTGACCCGGTGTTTTGTCTCAATGAAGTCACACAACCAAAGGTGGACAAAATAATAAGTACGCTTAAAGACTCCAGATCAAAGGACGCTTATGGGATGGACTCTATACTGCTGAAGACTCACAGAGAGACTCTGTCTGGCCCTATCACCAAAATAATAAATGCGTCCTTTAGACAGGCTTTGTGCCCAAGTGACTGGAAGCCAGCCATCGTCACTCCGGTCTTTAAGTCAGGAAAAACAAATGAGGTCACAAACTACAGACCTATCAGCTGTGTTTCCCAATGGCTGTACAATTCGTGTCTACATCTAAATCTTAAAAAGACGGAGTGTATATTTTTCCCATAGATCTCAAAGTTCTATTAGTATTAGATAGCAATATGGCCTACGTGCAGGACTGTACAAGGACTCTACAAGGACTCCATGTTATGACTATGATGTGACTGTCTCTTTGTGACACGTATGTCTTTCGATGTGTGACGTGACAATGACTATATAAACTGTGTACTGCCTTTATTCTGTCTGAGGGAAAGAAACAGAGTAAACCAGTGGAACTTGAGAGAAACTTAAATAAACTTCCAGAGTTTGGCACACCACGATCCGTCTCTGTCTGCTACAGTAAATCCTAACAGATTTGGTGGAGAATGCGCGGCTCGGTTTGTGCCATTCTCTGGATTGTTTTGAGGGAGTTTGCTTTGTTTCTTTTCCTCTGCGTGAGAGATCGGCATGCTGCGTCTGGGAGTGGAGATTCCAGCAGGCTGGAAGAGCTGTTCCTGGATGCTTCTTGTCGCTTCTGTCACTTTTGTTTTTTAAATTGAATATTCCGACGCGGAAAAGAGGTTGGCAGACCTCTCGGACAGTCCTTGGAACCGGTTTGACAAGAATAAGGTAAGCAGACACCTTTTTTAATATGTAAAGTCTGCATAATTGGATATTAGCTAAATTTTGCTCTGTTTTTGGGGTCTGTCAAACTCTCTAAATTGTATTTGAGAAGAAGTCTCGGGGTTAAAGTCCCTTTGAGCCTCGGGGTTAAAGTCCCTTTGAGAAAGTCTCGGGGTTAAAGTCCCTTTGAGAAAAGCCTCGGGGTTAAAGTCCCTTTGAGAAGAAGCTTCAGGGTTAAAGTCCCTTTGAGAGAAACCATGGTGTAAAATTAAAAGTAATTATAAAAAGGGAAACGTTAAACACTAAAGAGTGCCTTTTGTTACTAGTGTGGAAAGTGATCACTTCTAGATTTGGATGACAAAAGTATAAAGAACAACATCAGTTATATTCGCTTAACAAAGTAATCTTGAAAGTTATTCTTCTGTATCTTTTTGCCTGTGTGTGTGCGTCGCTCTATCTGCTGCCGTTGTCAGGGAAACGGCCCCCTCCTTCGCTGCTCTGGCTCTGAATCTGAAGCAAAGCTACTGCTTTAGTGTTTTTGGCTTTTCATAGTAGTTATTCCGTTAAATTTGCTAAATTTGCCATTTGAACATTGTGTTAGACACAGTTAAACGTTTTTAAACACCATTAGGGAATAGAAGTTTTGAATTAGTATGTTTTTGAAACCCAAAGATTAGTACAAAAAGCTTTGCTTTTCTTTTTAAATCTGCTGCTTATTTTGTGAGTCCATTATTGTATCTGATATTTCATAGCTGTTAGTGAGAATTTTTTCATGTATTTTTTATTTTAGTTACAAAAGCCGTTTTTCAAACATTTAAATTAGAATCTGAGTTAAAAGTGATTAATGATTGTAGACTTCGTCTAAAAAGAAAGAGGGAATTAGGAATAGAACAGGATAGCTGTAAAAGTATTATTAAGTTAAACTGTGACCCAATTTACAGTCTAAAAGCTGCGAGTTTTGTGAGTTTTGTTTTGTCTATAGCTCTGGCCTTGCAGCTGCTGCTCACTGCAGGGCGAGCAGAGTTTGATAGTGTCTTCCAATTCAAAATGTTTTTAAAAGTTTATTGAGTGCATTTGAAGAATGCAGCAATTATTTTAAATTAGAATATATGCTATAAATGTTCAAGTGTAAAAGGGAAATTCCATAAAGTGATTAATCCAGTTTAGTTAATCTTTTTGCTTTGACTTCATGTTTTCAATTTTTGTTTTAATGTTTTTCAAAATTCATTTTTACAGAGATTTTTCATACAGTTTTAGTTGCGATTTGAGTAATAATAATAATTCATTCTATTTTATGGCGCATTTCAAGAAACCCAAGCAAGCCAAGATTAAAAACATCACACAGTACAGAAGTACAAAATAGAATACATTTTTTAAAGTTTAAAGGTTTTTTTGAGATTTGAGTCTTGTTTTTTTATATTAAGAGTTTCTGGTTTTAAAAATGTCATCATTAGTAAGATAATAAGTAATCTTTTATTTACATAGCGCTTGGGAAAACCCAGAGCGCTCCAAAATTGTTTTGACCTTAGGGAGAAAAACAATCTCATTCGCATACTGATATCTATTGTTTTTTTAAATTGGCCGTGTCAAGGATTGTTTTTCAGACTCTGCCTCACTGTACGAGAGGTCACTGCTGGACACTGGACAGCGCAAAGCCCACCGAGCCACAGGTCACAGAGCTAAGAGCAAAGGGCAACAATGCCACCTCTACGCCCCTCCCCCCACTACAGAAGTAAGTGGGAGTGAGACCGGGGCCACAAAGTGGAGGTTTCTGGAGGCAGTGATGGGTGGAGCATCAGGTAGAGACCTAGAGAGAGTTGAAAGTGTGTCCAGTTGGTTTGCATCACCACAGTGTGACCTTTGACACCTACGGGTGGTTCGAGGAGTCTGGAGAAACAACCCCAAAATTCACATACACACACATACACACACATACACTCACACATTCACATTTACATATAGATACATGAAAAAGCAGAACATGAGAAAAAAGCATTTTAAAAGTTTACTCCAATGTAAACACATATTTTTAATTGTCTATCACTTGAATCTTTAGTTGAATCAGTATTTTTGAGACCAGAAATGTTCATTTGAATTCTATATTGTCATGGACATAATTGACGTCTGTCCTGACACTTTTGATTTGTTGATTTTGTACTGTGTGAAGTAATTACATTGATGAGAATTAGATCTGATAAAAACACAAATTAGAGAAGTAAACTGAATCACTGCGCTTGCTTTTTGTCTGAGGGACATTAGCAACAGCATGAATAGAAATTGTGTTAAAGTAGAATCAAAGTGATTTAACCATAGAGAGTAACTATTGCATAACAAGCTGTGTACAGGAACTGTGACACTGCACCATTGACCAGAAGTGCATCGCAAATGACCTGATGTGCTTCAACTGAAAAGACTGTATCTGGAGATCCTGATGTGCATCTGGAGAGACCAAAACCATGGCTTGGACCCTACTGATGTCCAAGATGACATCTCTCTATGACCTGACCTGATGACGACTGAGACTCCCCTCAGGGGACCCTGAGGACCTGAGGACCTGAGGACCTGAGAGAGAAAAACTGGGGAGTGATGTTTATATTTTTGAAATCATACATTGATGAGTGCTAAATGAGAGAGATACTCATGATTCTTTCTTTTGTTTTTGTTTGTCCCTAGCTTCTGGACATCTGATGATCTATTGGACACAGACATTTGCAGAACAAGAACCAGCCAATGAAAACGTCTATTGCCGATGCTATTGCTACAACCACAACTGTGACCAAATGCAATATACATGTTAAGTATTCAGACATCTGACAGACAAAAACTTTGACTTTTTTAGTCTGGGAGACTGAGCAACAGTTAAAATGTTTGAAAATGATAAAGTATGAGTATTGTAGCGTTTTAGTAGATGTTAAATAGTAGTAAAAAAGTAGAATTTGACTTCCTTTGTTGTTCATAAACATATTTCCACGTAAGAGTTAAAATAGTACCCTACAATGTTATCCTTTTGATAGATCAGCTATAATATTAGAATCAGAATAATGTTACAGCCACTAAAAGTGACAGAAGTCACAAACTAGAAATATGCCTTTGCTCAAACTGCAGCCAAACTTTGAAGTCACAATAGTGTAAAAATAGAGATAGATAAATGCATCAACCATAGATGCTTTCAAAAATAGAGATTATTTGTAGCCAGTGCTAATATCAAATGGTAAAGGGACCATTTCACAAGCATTTACTTCAAAAGTAGATAAAGTTCATTACAGTTTATGTACAGTTTTATTAGATACTTGCCAAATTCACTTGTGTTCACACATGAGTGAATGTTGACAATACAAAAAGTCCATATGAGTGCAGCCTAGATTAATGCCTAGATCAAAGAGATAGATTAGAACCAACAGAGATTCAAAAGAATTTAAAAGCATTTTGATGCATTTGGGTATAGCACAAAAACACAATAGTAGATATTTAGATATTGAGAAGTTTCCAGCACAAACACCATTGTAGAATAACTGACCCCAACCCCAAACCTGCTAAAACAAATTAGCTCTTGTAAGGATAATACTAATTTGATTAATGATGTACATTCATCCCAAATGCCTGACAATAATATCTTTAGATAATAAAAAGTAATAAATCATTGACCACTATAGAAGTGTAAATGTTGACCATTTGCCTTACTGTGTTCACAGTTTTATTCCTGAGAATGAGAATAGACATGGAGCAAAATCCCACTAACAATAAGCCACTGATAATTAGAGTGTAAACCACAGAGAGATTTATTAGATTAAAATGTATGTTTAAGAATATGGCTCAATAGAAGCAAATATGCAAACATATTTGTGAATAGATTAGAATAGTTTTAAACTATAGTGAATAGTAAAAGTAAAGTACACAGTCTAAGATTGAAAAGTGAAAACAATACAGTGAAGTGAAGTGTAAACAATCAGCATTAGAATAAAAGTATAGAGTAAGAAAAGTGAAATTAGCTTCAAATTTGAGACTCAGCTCGTTTTTGTCTGTGTTTTGACTGAATCTGCTGAGTTCTTGTGTGTCCAATAGTGTTTGTTTGTTTTTATTTTTGATTTGTTTTTTGTTTGTTTGTTTACTTTATTTTTGTTTGTTTGTTTTTTCCCAGGATAGAGGATAAAATCCACTGATATTGATTTGATGATTATGAGTTTAATGCATACATTTTCTTTGTTTTTAATAATTTTTTAAAGTTTTTTTTAGGATTTTTTTTTCTTCTTTTTCCACTTTATTGATTGATCGATTTGAGTGATCACATGTGATTATGTGATCAAAGGGGAGGGTATTAGTATTAGATAGCAATATGGCCTACGTGCAGGACTCTACAAGGACTCTACAAGGACTCCATGTTATGACTATGATGTGACTGTCTCTTTGTGACACGTATGTCTTTCGATGTGTGACGTGACAATGACTATATAAACTGTGTACTGCCTTTATTCTGTCTGAGAGAAAGAAACAGAGTAAACCAGTGGAACTTGAGAGAAACTTAAATAAACTTCCAGAGTTTGGCACACCACGATCCGTCTCTGTCTGCTTAAATCCTGACAGATCTATGGGAAACTCTCAAAGATCTATGGGAAACTATGGGAAACTCTCAAAGATCTATGGGAAACTCTCAAAGATCTATGGGAAACTCTCAAAGATCTATGGGAAACTCTCAAAGATCTATGGGAAACTCTCAAAGGTCTATGGGAAACTCTCAAAGGTCTATGGGAAACTCTCAAAGATCTATGGGAAACTCTCAAAGATCTATGGGAAACTCTCAAAGATCTATGAGAAACTCTCAAAGATCTATGAGAAACTCTCAAAGGTCTATGGGAAACTCTCAAAGATCTATGAGAAACTCTCAAAGATCTATGAGAAACTCTCAAAGATCTATGAGAAACTCTCAAAGATCTATGGGAAACTATGGGAAACTCTCAAAGGTCTATGGGAAACTATGGGAAACTCTCAAAGATCTATGAGAAACTCTCAAAGATCTATGGGAAACTCTCCTGTATTTGGGCATCGTCTGGTCCTCCCGGTTCTGTGCAGTGGATGATCTCCCATAATGCATTGCGCCAAACACGCGTGTGTGGGTCTCACACCGGGTCTCACGCACGTGCACAGAGGGTCTCATGCACGTGCACAGAGGGTCTCATGCACGTGCACAGAGGGTCTCATGCACGTGCACAGAGGGTCTCACGCACGTGCACAGAGGGTCTCGGCTCTGACCAATCAGAGCAGTTCATCAGAGCGGGAGTTAGAGCGAGAGCCAGACGAGCAGAGTTTGTGGCACTAAAGTGTGGATTTAAACAAAACCGAAAGATTTAAGAAGAAAAAAAGTTCAGGACGACAATAGACACTAACATCCCCACAAAATCTGACCTTTATGAAAGCTGTAGGTTCTCTGTCAGGTTCTCTGTCAGGTTCTCTGTCATAAGATAAGATAAGATAAGATAAGAATTCCTTTATTCGTCCCACAGTGGGGAGGAAGGTTCTCTGTCAGGTTCTGTGTAGGTTCTCTGTCAGGTTCTCTCGGCACAGTGGCTGAGTGGATAGCACTCTCGCCTCTCTGCAAGAAGGTCCTGGGTTCGAATCCCGGTTGAACCAGGGCCTTTCTGAGTGGAGTTTGCATGTTCTCCCCGTGTCTGCGTAGGTTTCCTCCGGGTACTCCGGTTTCCCCTACCACTAAAAATATGTCCAATAGGTCTGGCATGTGCATCTCTGTGTGGAGTGAGAGGACAAGTGCCCAAAAAATAATAACAATTGTAAACCGCTTTGTGACTCTGGTCTGTGAAAGGCGCTATATAAATAAAGATTACTACTACTACTATTACTTCTCTGTCAGGTTCTCTGTCAGGTTCTCTGTCAGGTTCTCTGTCAGGTTCTCTGTCAGGTTCTCTGTCAGGTTCTCTGTCAGGTTCTCTGTCAGGTTCTCTGTCAGGTTCTCTGTCAGGTTCTCTGTCAGCTGAGGTCGAGCTGTTTTAGTTTACATTGAGTTCTATGGGACTTTTTTCTGGGTAGCCCACGTGAATTTAGTCTGCAGTACCACAGCGCCCCCTGTGGCCATGGGTGGGACAGCTGTAAGCTAGTACTACCCTATCCAGTTATTATTATCGACATTAGCATTAGCACAACTTAAGCTGTGCAACAATCACTGATGAAATGGTACAAAAGCAACGCACTGATAACACAATATATAACTGAAAGATTACCGCTAGTTTCACGTCCGAATGTAGTCTGAGCATAGATAGTCCGAGCGTAGATAGTCCGAGCGTAGATAGTCCGAGCGTAGATAGTCCGAGCGTAGATAGTCCGAGCGTAGATAGTCCGAGCGTAGATGGTCCGAGCGTAGATGGTCCGAGCGCAGATGGTCCGAGCGTAGATGGTCCGAGCGTAGATGGTCCGAGCGTAGATGGTCCGAGCGTAGATAGTCCGAGCGTAGATAGTCCGAGCGTAGATAGTCCGAGCGCAGATGGTCCGAGCGTAGATGGTCCGAGCGTAGATGGTCCGAGAGTAGATGGTCCGAGCGTAGATGGTCCGAGCGTAGATAGTCCGAGGCGGTCCCGCAGGTCTCTCCCTCAGACCAGTCTCTCCAGAGGATACGATGTAAGCTAGCTCTGTTCAGGGCTTGGTTTCTTCTTTGATCATGTTGTGGCTTTAGTTCCTCTTCTCTTCCTCACTGTTGTGTGGTTTGGGCTGTTTTGCTGTGTCTGCAGTTACAGCCAGAGGAGTTATAGCCACTGATGCTAACATGCTACTGTGTTTAGCAGCGCTGTAGAGGCTAGAGGACGCAGCCTGTTCTGTGATTGGAGGAGAGCGGGCGTCACGCTAAGTCTCTACTCAACACTTTTTTAAGGCCTCAATTAGAAAATAAATTGGGTGTAGCTTCTTTAAAGCTACAGAACAATACATTGAATTGAAAACACGGATTTTCTTTTCAAATGTTGACGTTAAATCTATTAGTCCAGAAAGTACGTTACATAAAACCGAAACACGTCGCATCTTTTCTAAGTTACGCCAAAGTTCACGTGAGACTAAAAACGCAACAATAACAACGCGACACTATCTCTGCACAAACGGAGCACTTCTGATGAAGATTGTTTTAATCCATAATCCTGAGTCGGCTCCACAGACGAGGCAGAAACACACTCATGGTTCATTCATGGTTCATTCATGGTTCATTCATGGTTCATTTATGGTTCATTCATGGTTCATTCATGGTTCATTTATGGTTCATTCATGGTTCATTCATGGTTCATTCATGGTGTCGTCGTCTGCTCGGGTTAAAGAACAAATATCAAACTGTCATTTTGTTCATTTAGTCCCGAAACGTTGAGCTTCACTGAAAAAAGTAAAGCCTTGGTCAGATTTATTTACTAAAATTAACAAAATTATGCTTATTTTTGAATGGCAACTTTGTTTTGCTTGAATGTAGTTTGTCATAAGATTATTTTAATAATTTTAAAATAATAATACTCTTTACAAAACAATCTTATTAGAGAAATGAGTTTTTAATTTTGTTGTTTAAGTATTATTTCTTATTTTCAGACTTTTCTATTTCAGATCAAATAAGTTTGTGATGCTGTATTTTAAGAAAAACATTCTCCAAAATGTTTAAGAAATAAGTAAATAATACTTTAAATGTATGTTTTTAAATATAATCAAGTCATTTAGACCTGGCCTTCTGCTGGGACTCTGCGGATCACAGGGACTGGCCTCCTGCTGGGACTCTGAGGAGCACAGGGACTGGCCTCCTGCTGGGACTCTGAGGAGCACAGGGACTGGCCTCCTGCTGGGACTCTGAGGAGCACAGGGACTGGCTCCTGCTGAGACTCTGAGGAGCACAGGGACTGGCCTCCTGCTGGGACTCTGAGGAGCGCAGGGACTGGCCTCCTGCTGGGACTCTGAGGATCACAGGGGACTGGCCTCCTGCTGGGACTCTGAGGAGCACAGGGACTGGCCTCCTGCTGGGACTCTGAGGAGCACAGGGACTGGCCTCCTGCTGGGACTCTGAGGAGCACAGGGACTGGCCTCCTGCTGGGACTCTGAGGAGCACAGGGACTGGCCTCCTGCTGGGACTCTGAGGAGCACAGGGACTGGCCTCCTGCTGGGACTCTGAGGAGCACAGGGACTGGCCTCCTGCTGGGACTCTGAGGAGCACAGGGACTGGCCTCCTGCTGGGACTCTGAGGAGCACAGGGACTGGCCTCCTGCTGGGACTCTGAGGAGCACAGGGACTGGCCTCCTGCTGGGACTCTGAGGAGCACAGGGACTGGCCTCCTGCTGGGACTCTGAGGAGCACAGGGACTGGCCTCCTGCTGGGACTCTAGGAGCACAGGGACTGGCCTCCTGCTGGGACTCTGAGGAGCGCAGGGACTGGCCTCCTGCTGGGACTCTGAGGAGCGCAGGGACTGGCCTCCTGCTGGGACTCTGAGGAGCACAGGGACTGGACTCCTGCTGGGACTCTGAGGAGCACAGGGACTGGCCTCCTGCTGGGACTCTGAGGAGCACAGGGACTGGCCTCCTGCTGGGACTCTGAGGAGCACAGGGACTGGCCTCCTGCTGGTCCCAGAGTCAGGACAAGATAAGATCAGGTAAATCACAACGGAGAAATTTGGGACATAACAGTTACATTTAGTACATGTCGTGTTGGAGACTTTGTGAATGAAAGAATGACAAGGACAGAGACTATTGAATGGGTAATGTTTGGGAATAAATTAGAATAAATCTGTAATTATAGATTATACATATGAAAACAAATATTATTCAATAACTGCAACAAACTGGGCTTTTTGGACGTAACACTTCGTCCATTTGTTACGTCCAAAACGTCTGCAGCTTTTAATAGTACAGTGTGAACAAATCTGTGTTTAAGTAGAGCGCCCTCCACTGGACAAACAAGGAACTACATAACAGTCGGTGAACATTCAGCATCCGCAGACATTTCGAACCTTTTTTCTGTCATTGATCCAAACAAATTAGTAGAGTTTAGTGTGGACTGTGGAGTGAGGCAGTTATGATTCTCTGATCTGCGTTGGTGAATCGACAGCTTTGTAAAGTCCTCCGCGTTAAAACTGTTGTGATTTAGGGCTGTACAAAATTGAATTGAATTAAGCAGTGAGAGCACACAAGGAGCACACAAAGTAAACAGCGGTAATGCTTCTTTAATAACTGTAAATGCAAGTATAAAGTCAAAGTTAGTAGTCCAAAAGTCATTAGCCAAAAGTACATAACTAGCATGTTTAATTGACCGAATATTGCATAGTATTTTTACACATTTCGTACATACAAAGGATAGAAGAAGGGAATCATTAAAGACAGATTATGCAGTGACCGAACAGAGAAGAGTGTGATTTGATATTTATAACAGATTTAGATTTATTATTGCTTTGTTTTATCTCTGCATCAAATGAATGGAAATGCTTTGGATGTCAGAATGAAGCCATATTGTTGCGTCCCTGATGAAATGCATGCATCAGTGATTAGGTTTTCATACCAACAGAAGGAGCCGCCATCTTCTGGGACGACTCGAAAATTAGATTCTGAGTCTCAAGGGGATTTCCTGAACTCAGACGTATAATAATAAAGACGTATATTCATTATAGATCTGTAAACTTTTAATAAAACGGCCTAAAACAATCAATATGTCCCTCTGACTTCTTCTCTACATGAAATAACCACAAATATAACGCAAACTAATAGAGAAAAAAAGCCCTGTTTCCACCGGCCCCACTCTACTCGGCTCTGCTCTACCTGGGTGCGTTTCCATTACCTTTTTAGTATCTGGTATCGTATCCTAGCAACCCACCCACAACAAACCAGTAGAGTAGAGTAGAGTAGAGTAGAGTAGAGTAGAGTAGAGTAGAGTAGAGTAGAGTAGAGTAGAGTAGAGTAGAGTAGAGTAGAGTAGAGTAGAGTAGAGTAGAGTAGAGTAGAGTAGAGTAGAGTAGAGTAGAGTAGAGTAGAGTAGAGTAGAGTAGAGTAGGGTAGGGTAGGGTAGGGTAGAGTAGGGTAGGGTAGGGTAGGGTAGAGCTGGTGGAAACGGTGCTAAAGAATATTCAGCAGAAAGAAAAACATTGGTTGTTACCAACGGCAACCGTAATAAATGTAAATAGAGGTTACCTCAAACATGTATTGATCACTGCATTAAACACTTGGAGGAAAAGGAGAACCGTAAAAAGCATGGTTAGCTTTGGTTAGCTTTAGTTGGCTTTGGTTTGCTTAAGTTAGCTTTGGTTAGCTCTAGTTAGCTTTGGTTAGCTTTAGTTAGCTTAGGTCAGCTTTAGTTAGTTTGGGTAAGCTTTAATTAGCTTAGGATAGCTTTGGTTAGCTTTAGTTAGCTTTAGTTAGCTTTAGTTAGCTTTAGTTAGCTTAGGAGTCACTGTTGCACTCAATGACCTCTGATTTAACTGAAAACCAGAGATATTCAACTTATTTGTCCCAGGGGTGGAATATTTTGGACTAAGCCTCAATAATATTAATTAGTTATTATTAATATTTGTATAACAGAATGAGGAGGGTCTGATTCGGCCTCTGGGACAAATGTTGAATAAGCCTGATGTAAACTTATTATTTCTAAACAAAAGAAAAGTAAAAGCGGAAAGAGACGTGAAGAGTCGGAGAGGAGCGTCTTCAGCTGAGGACGCAGGTCTTCGATTGAGAAGCCTCGGCTGAAGGAGGAGCCAACGGAGAAGGAAGCAGCGAGAGATGGACAGAAGAAGAAGAAAGGTTATTTATATAGCACATAATCAAACAGGACTGAGCCTCGATGTGGTTTACATCGAGTCAGTCATTCAGTCTGATTCTAGAAGGAGCCCAGCAGAAATCGACTGACCTACCCTGGTCTTACCATGTGTAAACTCTGGTCCATGATCATTTCCTACATGTACGTCTGGTCTTACCATGTGTAAACTCTGGTCCATGGTCATCTCCTACATGTACGTCTGGTCTTACCATGTGTAAACTCTGGTCCATGATCATTTCCTACATGTACGTCTGGTCTTACCATGTGTAAACTCTGGTCCATGATCATTTCCTACATGTACGTCTGGTCTTACCATGTGTAAACTCTGGTCCATGATCATCTCCTACATGTACGTCTGGTCTTACCATGTGTAAACTCTGGTCCATGATCATTTCCTACATGTACGTCTGGTCTTACCATGTGTAAACTCTGGCCCATGATCATTTCCTACATGTACGTCTGGTCTTACCATGTGTAAACTCTGGTCCATGATCATCTCCTACATGTACGTCTGGTCTTACCATGTGTAAACTCTGGTCCATGATCATCTCCTACATGTACGTCTGGTCTTACCATGTGTAAACTCTGGTCCATGATCATTTCCTACATGTACGTCTGGTCTTACCATGTGTAAACTCTGGTCCATGGTCATTTCCTACATGTACGTCTGGTCTTACCATGTGTAAACTCTGGTCCATGATCATCTCCTACATGTACGTCTGGTCTTACCATGTGTAAACTCTGGTCCATGATCATTTCCTACATGTACGTCTGGTCTTACCATGTGTAAACTCTGGTCCATGATCATCTCCTACATGTACGTCTGGTCTTACCATGTGTAAACTCTGGTCCATGGTCATTTCCTACATGTACGTCTGGTCTTACCATGTGTAAACTCTGGTCCATGATCATTTCCTACATGTGTCTGGTCTTACCATGTGTAAACTCTGGTCCATGGTCATTTCCTACATGTACGTCTGGTCTTACCATGTGTAAACTCTGGTCCATGATCATCTCCTACATGTACGTCTGGTCTTACCATGTGTAAACTCTGGTCCATGATCATCTCCTACATGTACGTCTGGTCTTACCATGTGTAAACTCTGGTCCATGATCATTTCCTACATGTACGTCTGGGTCTGATCCTAGTGGCTGCAGTTTCCTCGGTTGAATCCCCTCCGACCAATCAGAGAGCGGGGGAGGCGGGTGTTGTAGGTCGGTGTCGGTGACGTCAAGAGTTTGTGCTGAATTTGCTGGTTGTAGTTTGTCGGAGAATGCGATAGTAAAATAATCTGTTCTGGTTCAATCCAAATATCAAGAAACTGAAGCCGGAGCAAGAGGAATGTTTAGTAAATGTCATTGAGGCAAAAATGTTGTGGCTCTACTCCCCACGGGCTCCGTTAGTGGCAAAGGAGATGGCTAAAGCTAGGCTAAATGCTAAAGCTAGGCTAAATGCTAAATGCCTCACTCACTCATTACAAACGTCACAGTAAACTCAGATCCAATCGTTTCAATCTGCAAAAGGATCCAGACCTTAGTAAGAAATGAAATGAGTACGATGGTGTGGTAAGACCAGGGTACTACAGACCCACTGTGGACAGAGTTAAAGTTACTTCCATTAGGCCGCAGATATAGCTCCACTAAATGTAGGACTAACAGATTTAAGAATGTTTTTATCCCTGTTGCCGTTGTGTATTTATAGTTGTGTGTGTGCCTTTATTGTGTCTGGGGGCCAAGCGTAACAACATAAGAGCAGGTTGGGAACAAAATCTTTTTACTATTATCATCATTACCATTAATAATAATAATAAATAACAATTATAACATTTTTTCTTACATAGTTTTGTAACTTTGGACGTTATTTTCTAGTAGGTTTGGCTACAGTTTTTGTGGTAATATCTTATGAAAAAACATAAGACATTTTGGAGCAAGTATAATCATATGGTCGTTTTCCTGACGCAAAAGGCTTTAAAATGAAGTATAACATGCCATAGTAGCTGATTACCACTATGCTTACTGTAATAATGATAATTGCAAATCATTTCAGGGGCCACTAGAAATGGTCTCAGGGGCCGTATGTGGCCCTTGGGCCTGAGTTTGACATGCTCTCGGGGTCTTACCCTGCCTCGCTGCTGCTGCCTTCTGGGCCGCCTCCTCCTTGGCCTTCTTCTCCTCCTCGATGGCGGCCAGTTTAGCCTCGTGCACCTCCTTCAGGGCGTTCCACTCTTTGCGGTTGTTCAGCAGCCGCTCCAGCATCGGGGTGATCTCGACGTGGAAGCGGCTGAACTCCTGCAGAGATCCAGACGCAAATGAAATCCCTTCAACGTCAACGTGAGCGAGAGAAAGTCAGGGTCGAGGTCGAGGTAGTTTTGATTGAAGCTAAAAGCAGTGGGAGCAGATGGCGCCAGGTCCTGCACCATCAACGCTTTACAAATGACAGGCGCTCGAGGTCAAAGCCGAGTCTTTCACGCAGTTACAGTAACTTCAGGGTTTGAGTTTGAGTATTCAGTGATGGTGTGGACCCTCACCTTGTAAACAAAAGCACAGACAAAGTCGATGAAACCACACTGCAGTTTGGGCAGATCATCAGCTTTGTTTCTGTCCATCATGGGCTGGAAGACACAAGATACACAACATTAGTATTAGCATTAGTATTAGCATTAGTATTAGCATTAACATTAGCATTAGCATTAGCATTAACATTAGCATTAGCATTAGCATTAGTTTTGGATTCAAGCCTCAAGTTAAGGTTGAGGTGTACTTTATCGATCCCTGCAGGGAAATGAAATAATAATAATAACAATAACAATAATACATTTTAAGTGCGCAGAGTCTACGGCGATGGAAAACAATGCAGTTCTAGCTTGTGACCAGTAGGGGGCAGAGTAACTTTAGAACACAACACACGCGACCCCCTGTCGTAGAACCACTTCCTCAACAACATCCTCCTCAGGCCAAAGGCGGGAAAGAACCAACATCATTCTGCCTTTAACAGCAGTAGTGGAAATTGAAAGTGAAACTACAGAGACTACAGAGAGAGAGACCAGACAGAGAAGTCAGAGAGAGACCAGTGAGAAAGACCAGAGAGAGAGACCAGAGAGAGAGATCAGAGAAAGAGACCAGAGAGAGACCAGAGAGAGAGACCAGTGAAAGACCAGTGAGAGAGACCAGAGAGAGAGACCAGAGAGAGAGACCAGAGAGAGACCAGTGAGAGAGACCAGAGAGAGAGACCAGAGAGAGAGACCAGTGAAAGACCAGTGAGAGAGACCAGAGAGAGAGACCAGTGAAAGACCAGAGAGAGACCAGAGAGAGATACCAGAGAAAGACCAGAGAGAGACCAGAGAGAGAGACCAGAGAGAGAGACCAGTGAGAGACCAGAGAGAGAGACCAGTGAAAGACCAGAGAGAGACCAAAGAGAGACCAGAGAAAGACCAGAGAGAGACCAAAGAGAGAGACCAGTGAGAGACCAGAGAGAGAGACCAGTGAGAGAGAACAGAGAGAGACCAGTGAGAGACCAGAGAGAGAGAACAGAGAGACCAGAGAGAGACCAGAGAGAGACCAGAGAGAGAGACCAGAGAGAGAGACCAGAGAGAGACCAGAGAGAGAGACCAGAGAGAGACCAGAGAGAGAGACCAGAGAGAGAGACCAGAGAGAGAGACCAGAGAGAGACCAGAGAGAGAGAGACCAGAGAGAGAGACCAGAGAGAGACCAGAGAGAGACCAGAGAGAGAGAACAGAGAGACCAGAGAGAGACCAGAGAGAGACCAGAGAGAGAGACCAGAGAGAGAGACCAGAGAGAGACCAGAGAGAGACCAGAGAGAGACCAGAGAGAGAGACCAGAGAGAGAGACCAGAGAGAGACCAGAGAGAGAGAACAGAGAGACCAGAGAGAGACCAGAGAGAGACCAGAGAGAGAGACCAGAGAGAGAGACCAGAGAGAGACCAAAGAGAGAGAACAGAGAGACCAGAGAGAGAGACCAGTGAGAGAGAACAGAGAGAGACCAGTGAGAGAACAGAGAGAGACCAGAGAGAGAGAACAGAGAGACCAGAGAGAGACCAGAGAGAGACCAGAGAGAGAGACCAGAGAGAGAGACCAGAGAGAGACCAGAGAGAGACCAGAGAGAGAGACCAGAGAGAGAGACCAGAGAGAGACCAGAGAGAGAGACCAGAGAGAGACCAGAGAGAGAGACCAGAGAGAGAGACCAGAGAGAGAGACCAGAGAGAGACCAGAGAGAGACCAGAGAGAGAGACCAGAGAGAGACCAGAGAGAGAGACCAGAGAGAGACCAGAGAGAGACCAGAGAGAGAGAGACCAGAGAGAGAGACCAGAGAGAGAGACCAGAGAGAGAGACCAGAGAGAGACCAGAGAGAGACCAGAGAGAGAGACCAGAGAGAGGGACCAGAGAGAGACCAGAGAGAGACCAGAGAGAGACCAGAGAGAGTCCAGAGAGAGACCAGAGAGAGAGACCAGAGAGAGACCAGAGAGAGAGACCAGAGAGAGAGACCAGAGAGAGACCAGAGAGAGAGACCAGAGAGAGACCAGAGAGAGAGACCAGAGAGAGAGACCAGAGAGAGACCAGAGAGAGACCAGAGAGAGAGACCAGAGAGAGACCAGAGAGAGAGACCAGAGAGAGACCAGAGAGAGAGACCAGAGAGAGAGACCAGAGAGAGAGACCAGAGAGAGACTAGAGAGAGACCAGAGAGAGAGACCAGAGAGAGACCAGAGAGAGAGACCAGAGAGAGACCAGAGAGAGAGACCAGAGAGAGACCAGAGAGAGAGACCAGAGAGAGACCAGAGAGAGAGACCAGAGAGAGACCAGAGAGAGAGACCAGAGAGAGACCAGAGAGAGAGACCAGAGAGAGACCAGAGAGAGAGACCAGAGAGAGACCAGAGAGAGACCAGAGAGAGACCAGAGAGAGAGACCAGAGAGAGACCAGAGAGAGAGACCAGAGAGAGACCAGAGAGAGAGACCAGAGAGAGACCAGAGAGAGACCAGAGAGAGAGACCAGAGAGAGACCAGAGAGAGACCAGAGAGAGACCAGAGAGAGACCAGAGAGAGACTAGAGAGAGACCAGAGAGAGACCAGAGAGACCAGAGAGAGACTAGAGAGAGACCAGAGAGAGACCAGAGAGACCAGAGAGAGACCAGAGAGAGACGAGAGAGAGACCAGAGAGAGACTAGAGAGAGACCAGAGAGAGACCAGAGAGAGACCAGAGAGAGACCAGAGAGAGACCAGAGAGAGACCAGAGAGAGAGAGACCATTTTTATTTCTTGTCAAAACGGCACTGAGTCACAGCTTTAGAGCAGTGAAAACACCAGAGACAGAGAGAGGATCGATCAAAATGAGAAGTTTTTCTTCCCTGACACAGGCACAATTAAAAACAGAGCAAAGGGAGAGAAGGAGGTGAAGAGGGTTGGAACGAGTGACATTGACACAGAGAGAAACCAACGGAGAGGAGCTAACAATAGTGAAGGGAAGACGTTTGTTCTTCTGTCGGCTTTAAAGTTATGATATACGACATTGTGGATCACTGTCACTTGTTTTTGGACTTTTAAAAACTTGCAAATGTGTTCGCGGCTAGAGATTTTTACTTTGACAAGAAACAGAAAGTTCTCAACTAATGTGTTCCCTCTTGTATTTTTATGTCATGGCTTCGGTCCTTGTTCTACAGCCTGAGTCCTGGGTCTACAGCCTGAGTCCTGGGTCTACAGCATGAGTCCTGGATCTACAGCCTGAGTCCTGGATCTACAGCATGAGTCCTGGGTCTACAGCCTGAGTCCTGGATCTACAGCATGAGTCCTGGGTCTACAGCCTGAGTCCTGGATCTACAGCATGAGTCCTAGGTCTACAGCCTGAGTCCTGGGTCTACAGCCTGAGTCCTGGATCTACAGCATGAGTCCTGGGTCTACAGCCTGAGTCCTGGGTCTACAGCATGAGTCCTGGGTCTACAGCCTGAGTCCTGGATCTACAGCCTGAGTCCTGGGTCTACAGCCTGAGTCCTGGGTCTACAGCATGAGTCCTGGATCTACAGCATGAGTCCTGGGTCTACAGCCTGAGTCCTGGATCTACAGCCTGAGTCCTGGGTCTACAGCCTGAGTCCTGGGTCTACAGCCTGAGTCCTGGGTCTACAGCCTGAGTCCTGGGTCTACAGCCTGAGTCCTGGATCTACAGCATGAGTCCTGGAGTTGCGGAAAGAAAACGTATCAATGTTTGTCCAAAAGCCGCATGCAAAATATTGGTCTGAGTGTATGTTTGAGGTTCGATAGAGAGACAGTAAAATGGCCGCTTGGCTTTGGACAGCTCCTCTTTCGCAGCTCTTTTCAATCATTTCACAGACGTTGTCGTACTCTGCTGCTCTAAACAGACTGACTCCTTTTGTCCACTTCCTGTCTTGTTTCTCTCCTCTGCTCAGTGTCCTTCCCAAAAGCCACAGCAAATTGGAGCCTGGAGGGAAAAAAAGTCTGATCCGACGTAATTCCCATGATTTGCGTCCTCCCTCTCAGCCCTTGTTCTTTCTCCTTCACCAAACTTCAAACCGGAGGAGAGAGAGAGCTTACGATTGGCTGCTGCTCCAGAACCGTCCGCTCCAGATCTCCCTGCTCCCAGAACTCCGCCGCCACAGACAGCGCCACCTACAGGACGGAAAGACAGTTCATTTTCTCATGTGCTTCAAAACCAACTCATAAATATGTGATTGCACTGAAGATGTTTGGATCATTCTGGAAGCTGCAGCCACACATTTGTTATTGTTGTTGTCTTGATATAGAATTATGAATTGTATAATACCAGTAAAAAGAAAAAAACTAAAACTAAAAAGTTGAAAAGGAGAAGATAGAAGTATAATGTATTTAGTTTTAATTCAAACATACATTAATATAATCTACTGTCTATACATTAGCACTAACCAGGCCCTCTCCTGCTTAGCTTCAGGTCTGACGGGATCTGGCTTCACCTGTAGCTATGGCAACAATCTATAATCTACTATCTATAAATTATTATTAAAAACATTAACAATAATAATGCATATGTTTTATAAAGCACTTTTCTACACAGAGTTATTCTCTCTCTCCAAACACAGTGGTGATAGACAACTACTGTAGCCACAGCTGCCCTGGGGCACACTGACAGAAGCGAGGCAACCAGTCTGTGCCATCGGCCCCTCCCACCACCAACCATCAATTTCAACGCACACACACACACACACATACACACACACAACACAGATGCACACGCATGTATATACACACGCACACACACAACACACCCCCAAGCAACACACACACACACCCCCACACAACACACGTATGCACACACACACACCCCGAAACAACTCACACACACACACACACACAACACACCCCGAAGCAACACACACACACACACACACACACACACACGGGGAGAATATCTAGTGGTAGTTTACCTGCTGTTCCCAGAGGTCTCCCATCACAGTACTAACCAAGCCCTGCCCTGCTTAGCCTCTGCAACCTGGACAGTACCAGGTGAATCCAACTTCAGAGCCTCACACGTATTATATCGCCCCTGAACCAAAATCTGCAGCTTCCGATGAACAATGTGAGAGATTGTTTGTATTCAGGACCTTATTTTAGAAAGTCTCAGTCATCTCCAGCCGCTGAATCAGACGGACCATTACCACAGGGCGAAGGGACGTGTGCCGAGCCATACCGCGCTCGCCTGGGACGCTAAACTCAACCCAAACATCAAGTATCGACCGTAAAAATGTCACCGAGTTGTTGCGAGAATAGACTTATATGTTGTGAAGTCATAGCATCAGGGCAAAGGCCGTCAATCACAGACACTGCTGCTGTTACTATGGAAACTTCTGACTTTGATCCAGTTCAATTACAGACTGGAGCCGCGACAAAAGGCTATTCTCGCTCCCAAAAATGTTTTATTCCAAGTTTAATTATATATCTGCTGTTAGGTTTCGGCTGATATTTCTCGACTGGAGTGAAACGAGGAGCTGGCGAGGACGATAGGAATAGACTGGTAAGATGTAATGATGTCTTTTTCTGTCGCAAAACACAAAACAAGTGGGTTTTTTGGGATTTGCAAAAGCCAGAATTGAAAGATTGACAAAACTGGGCAGACGAGGGTTGTAACAATGTCTGAATTGTAATCTGGAACATGGAAAAGTGTCAAGGAAGATACATTAGATAAAATAGATTAGAGTTAGAGATGTTATACTAGCTCCTATATCGTGCTACCATGGCCTTAGCGAGTGCGGGAGGCGGGTGTTGTAGTTAGATGTGAGTGACGTCAAGAGTTTGCGTCGAACGGGAAGGTTGTAGTTTGGTGAAAAATGTGATAGTATAGTATTATGGTCTGGTTCTATCAAAAAACTGAAGCCGGAGCAAGAGGAATGTTTAGTAAATGTAATTGCTGCAAAGATTGTGGCGCTACTCCCCACGGGCTCCGTTAGCGGCAAAGGAGATGGCTAAAGCTAGGCTAAATGCTAAATGCTAACAACAGACTCGGGCTCATTACATACGTGACGTAAACTCAGATCCAATGGTTTCAATCTGCAAAAGGAGTTAGCCCCTCCCACCTGTTAACGGAGTCAATGGAGCAAATCCAGACCTTAGTATGAAATGAAATTTGTACTATGGTGTGGTACGACCAGGGTACTATTACGCTGACAGAGATGTTTTGTTTGTTTTTAGTACAGAGTTATTGGTCACTTATATTGTGCTGTATGTCCTGGTGTTCTGTAAGCGGTGATGCAACACTGAACTTTTTTCCACTGTGGGAAGAATAAAATACGTTAAGAATATATTGTGATGGCGCAGTGGTTAGCAACAGGTTTGTTTTCATATGCCTCTGCTACGCCATAATAATAATAATAATAATAATAATGCATTGGTTTTATATCTCACTTGTCTGGACTCTCAAAGTCTCTTCATATCATTGTTCTCTCCATACACGGTGGTGATAAACTACTACTGTAGCCACAGCTGCCCTGGGGCACACTGACAGAGGCAAGGCAATCAATATGGGCCCTCTGACCTCCACCACCAACCATTCACACACACACCAGACTCATTCTAATGTGGGGGAAGTGTCTTGCCTAAGGACACAACCACAGTTTGGCACTTTACAGCCGCAGCCGCCCTCACTTTGGCACCTGCTGTTTCCCAGACGTCTCCCATCACAGTGCTAACCAGGCACTGCCCTGCTTAGCTTCAGACGTCTGACAGGATCTGGCTTCCGCACGTAAGTATGGCCACCTTCTTATCAAAAATGCCCATATAAGGAAATTGGCTCCAGCTATTTTATTTTAAATCAGCTTCTATCGCATTTGGCTAAAACTAAGCCGGCTATCCAATCCTGATATACAGTATATGGTCAAAATATTGTGTGTGTCTCTGTGTGTCTGTCTGTGTGTGTGTCTATGTGTGTGTGTGTGTCTCTGTGTGTGTGTCTGTGTGTGTGTCTGTCTGTATATGTGTGTGTGTGTAAGTAAGTTTTTATTTATATACCGCCTTTTCACTGCAGATCTGAGTCTCAAAGCGGTTTATAATTGTTATTTTTGGGCATTTGTCTCTCACTCCACACAGAGATGGGAGCGGGGCCAGTACAGGAGGCACATGCCAGAACTATTGGACATATTTTTAGTGGTAGGGGAAACCGGAGCACCCGGAGGAAACCTACGCAGACACGGGGAGAACATGCAAACTCCACTCAGAAAGGCCCTGGTCCGACCGGGATTCGAACCCAGGACCTTCTTGCTGAGAGGCGAGAGTGCTATCCACTCAGCCACCGTGCCGCCCTGTCTGTTTGTGTCTGTCTGTGTGTGTGTCTGTGTGTGTATACCATCAACACACACCTCTAACTGACTTATAAAGACGTGTGTGTTGCTGTGAACGGTGACATTCAAACCCATGATGGATCTGAATAATCCCCCACAGAGAGCTCATTTGCATATGGGCTTAACATTGAATGAGGTTGTGTGATTATTACCCCTTTGTGTAAAAAGCCACTGAGCACCTCTTAGTATTTGGAAAAGTGCCATTTCGATGAGGTTCCGAAATGTCAGGAATGTGCCATGTTCCTGTCTGCTCTGGCTGCATTTGAATGCTGTAGGTTGTTGGTTTTGATCCCTCGCTGCTGTGTAGGAGGCGTGTGACTCACTGGAGCAGATCGAGGTGAAATGGAAAAGATTCACAGAAGCTATGGGCAAATCCTCGTCGGGGGATTATGGAGTTGGCAAAACACAAGGCAGTGCTACAGGAGGGTTTAGATGCATAAATGAGATCTGAACACATGCATCTGCGGCGAAACGTGACAAATATGGAGCTAATAAGCCGAGCGTTTGGAGCAATGCATGTATCTGAGAGGAGTCAAGTCAATTTGATCAGAGAGCGACAGTGGCTCAGCTGGTAGAGCATTGGTCCTGAAGGTCGTGGGTTCGAATCCATCACGAGACCTTCTCCACTGCCATTTCCCACGACTACTGCTAATGTCAAAGAGGTTGGTAGATTGAGTCTGAGGAGATAAAACTACAAACATCTGAAATCCTCAATCTATATAATGGCATTATTCCAAATAGCATAGAACATATGTGTCAAAGTCAAGGCCCGAGAGCCAGATGCGGCCCGTAACTGAATTATCTTGGCCCCAAGTGTGATATATGATTAGTATTAAAACCAGCCGCACAGAGTCTGTTGTCTGAGTCTGTTGCCTGAGTCTGAGTCTGTTTTCTGAGTCTGTTGCCTGAGTCTGTTGTCTGAGTCTGTTGTCTGAGTCTGTTGCCTGAGTCTGTTGTCTGAGTCTGAGTCTGTTTTCTGAGTCTGTTGTCTGAGTCTGAGTCTGTTTTCTGAGTCTGTTGTCTGAGTCTGTTTTCTGAGTCTGTTGTCTGAGTCTGTTACCTGAGTCTGTTGTCTGAGTCTGTTGTCTGAGTCTGTTGCCTGAGTCTGTTGTCTGAGTCTGTTGTCTGAGTCTGTTACCTGAGTCTGTTGTCTGAGTCTGTTTGAGTCTGTTGTCTGAGTCTGTTGTCTGAGTCTGTTGTCTGAGTCTGTTGCCTGAGTCTGAGTCTGTTTTCTGAGTCTGAGTCTGTTGTCTGAGTCTGTTGTCTGAGTCTGAGTCTGTTTTCTGAGTCTGTTTTCTGAGTCTGTTGTCTGAGTCTGTTGTCTGAGTCTGTTGTCTGAGTCTGTTGTCTGAGTCTGTTGTCTGAGTCTGTTTTCTGAGTCTGTTGTCTGAGTCTGTTGTCTGAGTCTGTTGTCTGAGTCTGAGTCTGTTGTCTGAGTCTGTTGTCTGAGTCTGTTGCCTGAGTCTGTTGTCTGAGTATGTTGTCTGAGTCTGTTGTCTGAGTCTGTTGTCTGAGTCTGTTGTCTGAGTCTGAGTCTGTTGCCTGAGTCTGTTGTCTGAGTCTGTTGTCTGAGTCTGTTTTCTGAGTCTGTTGCCTGAGTCTGTTGTCTGAGTCTGTTGTCTGAGTCTGTTGCCTGAGTCTGTTGCCTGAGTCTGTTGCCTGAGTCTGTTGTCTGAGTCTGTTGTCTGAGTCTGTTGTCTGAGTCTGTTGCCTGAGTCTGTTGTCTGAGTCTGTTGTCTGAGTCTGTTGTCTGAGTCTGTTGCCTGAGTCTGTTGCCTGAGTCTGTTTGAGTCTGTTGTCTGAGTCTGTTGTCTGAGTCTGTTGCCTGAGTCTGAGTCTGTTGAGTCTTGGCCCCAAGTGTGATATATGATTAGTATTAAAACCAGCCGCACAGAGTCTGTTGTCTGAGTCTGTTGTCTGAGTCTGTTTGAGTCTGTTGTCTGAGTCTGTTGTCTGAGTCTGTTGCCTGAGTCTGAGTCTGTTGAGTCTTGGCCCCAAGTGTGATATATGATTAGTATTAAAACCAGCCGCACAGAGTCTGTTGTCTGAGTCTGTTGTCTGAGTCTGTTTGAGTCTGTTGTCTGAGTCTGTTGTCTGAGTCTGTTGTCTGAGTCTGTTGCCTGAGTCTGAGTCTGTTTTCTGAGTCTGAGTCTGTTGTCTGAGTCTGTTGTCTGAGTCTGTTGTCTGAGTCTGAGTCTGTTTTCTGAGTCTGTTTTCTGAGTCTGTTGTCTGAGTCTGTTGTCTGAGTCTGTTGTCTGAGTCTGTTTTCTGAGTCTGTTGTCTGAGTCTGTTTTCTGAGTCTGTTGTCTGAGTCTGTTGTCTGAGTCTGTTGTCTGAGTCTGTTGCCTGAGTCTGTTGTCTGAGTCTGTTGTCTGAGTCTGTTGTCTGAGTCTGTTGCCTGAGTCTGTTGTCTGAGTCTGTTGTCTGAGTCTGTTGTCTGAGTCTGTTTTCTGAGTCTGTTGTCTGAGTCTGTTGCCTGAGTCTGAGTCTGTTTTCTGAGTCTGTTGTCTGAGTCTGTTGTCTGAGTCTGTTGTCTGAGTCTGTTGTCTGAGTCTGAGTCTGTTTTCTGAGTCTGTTTTCTGAGTCTGTTGTCTGAGTCTGTTGTCTGAGTATGTTGTCTGAGTCTGTTGTCTGAGTCTGTTGTCTGAGTCTGTTGTCTGAGTCTGTTGCCTGAGTCTGTTGTCTGAGTCTGTTGTCTGAGTCTGTTGTCTGAGTCTGTTTTCTGAGTCTGTTGTCTGAGTCTGTTGCCTGAGTCTGAGTCTGTTTTCTGAGTCTGTTGTCTGAGTCTGTTGTCTGAGTCTGTTGTCTGAGTCTGTTGTCTGAGTCTGAGTCTGTTGTCTGAGTCTGTTGTCTGAGTCTGTTGCCTGAGTCTGTTGTCTGAGTATGTTGTCTGAGTCTGTTGTCTGAGTCTGTTGTCTGAGTCTGTTGTCTGAGTCTGTTGTCTGAGTCTGAGTCTGTTGCCTGAGTCTGTTGTCTGAGTCTGTTGCCTGAGTCTGTTGTCTGAGTCTGTTGTCTGAGTCTGTTGTCTGAGTCTGTTGTCTGAGTCTGTTGTCTGAGTCTGAGTCTGTTGCCTGAGTCTGTTGTCTGAGTCTGTTGTCTGAGTCTGTTTTCTGAGTCTGAGTCTGTTGCCTGAGTCTGTTGTCTGAGTCTGTTGTCTGAGTCTGTTGCCTGAGTCTGTTGCCTGAGTCTGTTGCCTGAGTCTGTTGCCTGAGTCTGTTGTCTGAGTCTGTTGTCTGAGTCTGTTGTCTGAGTCTGTTGCCTGAGTCTGTTGTCTGAGTCTGTTGTCTGAGTCTGTTGTCTGAGTCTGTTTTCTGAGTCTGAGTCTGTTGCCTGAGTCTGTTGTCTGAGTCTGTTGTCTGAGTCTGTTGTCTGAGTCTGTTGCCTGAGTCTGTTGCCTGAGTCTGTTTGAGTCTGTTGTCTGAGTCTGTTGCCTGAGTCTGAGTCTGTTGAGTCTTGGCCCCAAGTGTGATATATGATTAGTATTAAAACCAGCCGCACAGAGTCTGTTGTCTGAGTCTGTTGTCTGAGTCTGTTTGAGTCTGTTGTCTGAGTCTGTTGTCTGAGTCTGTTGCCTGAGTCTGAGTCTGTTTTCTGAGTCTGAGTCTGTTGTCTGAGTCTGTTGTCTGAGTCTGTTGTCTGAGTCTGAGTCTGTTTTCTGAGTCTGTTTTCTGAGTCTGTTGTCTGTTGTCTGAGTCTGTTGTCTGAGTCTGTTGTCTGAGTCTGTTGTCTGAGTCTGTTGTCTGAGTCTGTTTTCTGAGTCTGTTGTCTGAGTCTGTTTTCTGAGTCTGTTGTCTGAGTCTGTTTTCTGAGTCTGTTGTCTGAGTCTGTTTTCTGAGTCTGTTGTCTGAGTCTGAGTGTGTTTTCTGAGTCTGTTTTCTGAGTCTGTTTTCTGAGTCTGAGTCTATTGTCTGAGTCTGTTGCCTGAGTCTGTTTTCTGAGAGTCTGTTGTCTGAGTCTGTTGTCTGAGTCTGTTGTCTGAGTCTGTTGTCTGAGTCTGTTGTCTGAGTCTGTTGTCTGAGTCTGAGTCTATTGTCTGAGTCTGTTGTCTGAGTCTGTTGTCTGAGTCTGTTGTCTGAGTCTGTTGTCTGAGTCTGTTGTCTGAGTCTGTTGTCTGAGTCTGAGTCTATTGTCTGAGTCTGTTGTCTGAGTCTGTTGTCTGAGTCTGTTGTCTGGGTCTTTAAATAGGTGTTAGGTCTTAGTTCGTGAGCTTATATGCATTTAAATATATTTTAATAAACATTGAACCAAACCGGCCCTTGGCGTGTAGCAAATTATCTTTCTTGGCCTCTGATGTATTTGACTTTGACGTCCCTGATGTAGAACCTGCTGTGTGTGAAAATATGATGGATACTAGAGTTATTCGAGCTGATCTTTAACAATGCGTTTTCCTTTAAACAGACGTGTGTGTGTTTGGATCCGCCGTGCGCCTGGGTACATTACGATCCTGAGCTGTTCTGAATGCTGATGAGCGACTGGAGAGACTGGGGAAGGCGGCAGGTCGGGCGTGATGCATGGAACTGTCAGAAAACTGGAAAACAGGCCTGCCTCGACAAAACGCCGCTCAAAGCCTCCTCTGTCAGACGTGTGGCTGTTTGACTGAAGCTGGAGCGATGTGGTGGAAGGAGGAGAGGAGAGGTGCTAGCTACAGGCTAATGCTAATGCTCCTGCTGTGTGTTAGAGGAGGATGGGACTAACCTTGCTCTGGACCTCCCAGGGTTTAGCGATGGCAGACAAGTCGCAGGCAGTCATCATCATGGCCCTAGGACACATGTGAAAGTGCATATGTGAGATTTATCAAAGCTATATCTGATGTAGCGCTGATAATTGGATTGTAAAAACCCCAAATAAATGATCTTACAAATGAAAAGATTAAGAGATCCTTAAAGATACAGTCAGTGATTTTTTCGAGACGCATTTTTTTAAATATTGTGGGAAAATGTCCCTAAACCCTAGAAGTATCAAGTTATTATGTAACTAATAATAATAATAATAATAATAATAATAATAATATATATATAATAATATTAGTAATAATGATAATAATAATAATGATAATAATAATAATAATAATAACAGTCAGTAGCTCAGCTGGTAGAGCATTGGCCTTCAGGCCTGAAGGTCGTGGGTTCAATTCCCACCTCTACACCTTCTCCACCGACTCCCACTGATGACTGCTGTTGTTGTGTCCTTGGGCAAGACACTTAACCCCACTTTGCCCAAAGCCCCCACTGAAAGATCAAGGCTATGCTCACACTCAGAGAGCAGCCGTCCTCCTGTGGACTCACCACCTGCAGAGGGTCAGTGAGGGGCCGGTGCTGTGAGACTTGGGTGGCATCTCTGACTGCCACCCCCCTGACCCAGAAATGGATTAAAGGGAAGAAAATGGATGGATGGATGGATAATAATGATAATAATAATAATAATAATAATGATAATAATAATAATAAAATATATATATAAAATAATAATCATAATCATAAAGAATGTATTACATGACGATCTCTTTGCGTGTCGTCTCCAGCTGCATGTACTTGGTCCAGTCGTTCCAGTTCTCGTAGGTTTTTGACTGATCCACGATCTTCTGGAACATGGTCCTCTTTCTGCAAACAGAGAATACACTGTCTCACATTTATGCATTTTATCTGATCAATATTTCTACTGACCCTTTTGACACCTCAAAGGGACTGACATCACAATATCAAGGGTATTTTGATTGTTTTTGTTTTGTTCATTCGTGAAAATTCAAAACGGAATTTTTAACCGAAATTTTTAACCTGGATTTCAACATCGTCAGAGAAGAAGTCTGTCTCACATCTTCAGGAAGACTGCTCCAGATTTTAGCATGAATCTGAAATGCTGCCTCATCATGTTTAGTCCTAACTCTGGGACCAGCAGGAGACCAGTCCCTGTGCTCCTCAGAGTCCCAGCAGGAGACCAGTCCCTGTGCTCCTCAGTGTCCCAGCAGGAGACCAGTCCCTGTGCTCCTCAGTGTCCCAGCAGAAGGCCAGTCCCTGTGCTCCTCAGAGTCCCAGCAGGAGACCAGTCCCTGTGCTCTTGAGAGTTGCTTCATATGGCATTAACAAGTCTCGTATGTACCTTGGTGTGGACCATGGAGAGACTTAAGCGTTTTCTCTGAGCCACAGGAGCAGAGACCTGAGACCAGGACTAACGAGATGATACGTCCTTCAGGATTTACCAAGAGTTGATAACATCCTACAATCTTGGATAGCAGCAAACCATAGATTTAAAAGCCCAAAGTGAATGGGAGCACAGATAAAGTAGGCTTCAGTGCTAGCGGGTTAGCATTGTCCATTAAAAGTATGAGAGTGAGAGCCACACTTTATCAATAATCGGGCATTCCTATTCACAATATCATGTAAAAGTCCGGCCCACTGATCTTCTCTCTGCCTCAGGTAATACTACGTAATCTCATGTTATAAACGACTCCCGCTGAGTAGAAAATGAGATTGATCGAATGCAGTAGCACGTGTTGCGGAGCCTCCCCTTTATCCTGTACGCACGGGTTTAATGTCCCCGATCTCCAAAAGCCTGAGTCGTTAGTCATTCAGACACGTGTGGCCGATAAGAGCCGGCGTTTTTACATACGGTGTAAAAAAACTCACTTAAAGTACAGAGCCAGGTCCGTGGCGATGATGGCGATGTCCGTGAGGTGGAGGACGGTGTCGTGTTGGCGTCGGTTCAGGTTTTGATAGATGTTCAAAGACTGAAAGGAAGAGCTCAGAGTTATTCAGAGATATTTTAAAGACATTGGTGATTATGTCGTGAAGATGAAGGACACTCAGTCGGGGCCAAGGCATTTCAGACTAATCAGGAATCCTCCCTTCAACACTAAATACTAAAACTGTCCGCACTGACTCATCACCTCTCGCTGCCCCCTGCTGGCCGCTTGTCGTTGGTAAGTCTGACTTGTCTTAAAGGTAAAGATTCACTTTATTAATCCCCGTAGGGCAATTCCTCCTCTGCATTTGACCCAGATCCTGATGCCGCTAAGGCTGACGTCAGGAGCAGTGGTCGCCGTAGTAACAGCGCCCGGGAACCCATCTCCAGACGTTGATGCTCGGCTTGGTCAGGACCAGAGCTGGAGGATTTAACTTAGTGAGCATGTTTTTAGTGGTAGGGGAAACCGGAGCACCTGGAGGAAACTTACGCAAGCACGGGGAGAACCTGCAAACTACAAACAGAAAGACCCTGTTCCGACCGGGATTCGAACCCGGGACCTTCTTGCTGAGAGGCGAGAGTGCTGTCACGGTGGCTGAGTGGACAATTCATACTCAACATTGGTTGTTGTTGAGTTTGTAACAGTTGTGCGTTCATGTCTGTCATGTCTGATGTGATTGATTAAAGATACTGTTTGTGTGTATTTTATTGTGTTGTGTTTTATCTGGTTGTGTTATCGGTATTTTTATTCCCACACAACAACTGTCCGGAGACTACAGATGGAAAACAGCTCACAGGTACGGTTTACATGTGTATTGTGTGTCTCCAACCTTTTTCCCCCAAAGAGCTACTTTCCGAGGACAGTAAAGGCAGAGAGCTACTCCTTTTAGCTAACCCTGGGAAAAATGTGGTGATATATTGGTGTGAAAAAGCCTGATATTGGATACAGTCATTATATAACATTGCACAATAATGAATAATATAATGTGAAATATTAAGTGTATTGTTGAATTTGGTCATTTCTAAATCCTTTGGCGAGCTACCGGTGGCTCCCGAGCTACAGGTTGGAGACCCCTGCGTTAATATACAGTATCAATTCAAATAAAAAATAAATAAATAAACATTCTTAGACTAATGTCCCTGGTTCTAGATTCTAAAATGTGAACCCAAAACACGATTAAAAATAAAGAAATCATTGGTTGATCATCTTTTCGATAATAAGCCTTGTTTTTGTCCGGTTTGTTTCGGTTCAATCCAAACAGTAACTGATCATTTTGTCCAGAAAAATCTATCAGCAATAAATCCAAAAATGACCAGTTTAAAAATAATAATCATAAAAAACAGACACAATAAATTCTGATTAAAATGAACCAGAGTTTTTCATTATAATTAGACACACACGTTTGGAGAAACCAGTTTGAGGTTGACATTTTGAGTTTGTGAAGTTGAAAGAAAGTTTCAGTCACACTCCAGATACAAACATATGTTTTATACTGAGGGACGTTTCAACTGTCGTCCTTTAAAGTCCAGATGGGTTCGAATCCCTCACAGACGACACATCCATTGTTACGAGTGTGTGTGTGTGTGTGTGTGTGTCTGCGCGTGTGTGTGTGTGTTGTGTGTGTGTGTGTGTGTGTGTGTGTCTGTGTGTGTGTGTGTGTGTGTGTGTGTGTGTGTGTGTGTGTGTGTGTGTGTGTGTGTGTGTGTGTGTGTGTGTGTGTGTGTGTGTGTGTGTGTGTGTGTGTGTGTGTGTGTGTGTGTGTGTGTGTGTGTGTGTGTGTGTGTGTGTGTGTGTGTGTGTGTGTGTGTGTGTGTGTGTGTGTGTGTGTGTGTGTGTGTGTCTGTGTGTGTGTCTGTGTCTGTGTCTCTGTGTGTGTGTGTGTGTGTGTGTGTGTGTGTGTGTGTGTGTGTGTGTGTCTGTGTGAGTATGTGTGTGTGTGTATGTGTGTGTCTGCATGTCTGTGTGTCCGTGTGTGTGTCTGTGTCCGAGTGTGTATGTATGTGTGTCCGTGTCTGTGTGTGTCTGTGTCTGAGTGTGTATGTATGTGTGTCCGTGTCTGTGTGTGTGTCTGTGTGTCTGAGTGTGTATGTATGTGTGTCTGTGTGCGTGTCTATCTGTCTGTCTGTCTGTATGTGTGTATGTGTGTGTGTGCCTGCGTGTCTTTGTGTGTCTGTCTGAGTGTGTATGTATGTGTGTCTGTGCGTGTCTATCTGTCTGTCTGTGTGTGTATGTGTGTGCGTGCGTGTCTTTGTGTGTCTGTCTGAGTGTGTATGTATGTGTGTCTGTGTATGTCTGTATGTCTGTCTGTCTATCTGTGTCTCTCTGTGTGTGTGTGTGTGTGCATACGTGTCTTTGTGTGTGTGTGTCTTTCTGTGTCTCTGCATGTGTATACATATATATATATGTGTGTGTGCATGTGTGTCTGTCTGTGTGCGTGTCTGTCTGTCTGTGTCTGTCTGTGTTTGTGTGTGCGTGTCTGTCTGTCTGTGTCTGTCTGTGTTGTGTGTGTGCGTGTCTGTCTGTGTGTCTGTGTGTGTGTGTCTGTCTGTCTGTCTGTGTCTGTGTGTGCGTGTCTGTCTGTCTGTGTCTGTCCGTGTCTGTGTGTGTGTGTCTGTCTGTCTGTGTCTGTGTGTGTGTGTCTGTGTACGTGTCTGTCTGTCTGTGTGTGGCTGTCTGTCTGTCTGTGTCTGTGTGTGCGTGTCTGTCTGTGTGCGTGTCTGTCTGTCTGTGTCTGTGTCTGTGTGTGCGGGTCTGTCTGTCTGTGTCTGTGTGTGTGTCTGTCTGTCTGTCTGTGTCTGTGTGTGCGTGTCTGTCTGTCTGTCTGTGTCTGTCTGTGCGTGTCTGTCTGTCTGTGTCTGTGTGTGCGTGTCTGTCTGTGTCTGTGACATTTTGTGTCTGTGTCTTTCTGCGTGTATATATATATATATATATATACACACAGTGCCTTGCGAAAGTATTCAGCCCCCTTGAACCTTTCAACATTTCAACAGATATACAAAGGTATATCTTTGTATATAAGATATACAGGTCTGGACTTTGACTTGGCCATTCTAACACCTGGATACGTCTATTTGTGAACCATTCCATTGTAGATTTGGCTTTATGTTTTGGATCATTGTCCTGTTGGAAGATAAATCTCCGTCCCAGTCTCAGGTCTTTTGCAGACTCCAACAGGTTTTCTTCCAGAATGGTCCTGTATTTGGCTCCATCCATCTTCCCATCAATTTTAGCCATCTTCCCTGTCCCTGCTGAAGAAAAGCAGGCCCAAAGCATGATGCTGCCACCACCATGTTTGACAGTGGGGATGGTGTGTTCAGGGTGATGAGCTGTGTTGCTTTTACGCCAAACATATTGTTTTGCATTGTGGCCAAAAAGTTTTATTTTGGTTTCATCTGACCAGAGCACCTTCTTCCACATGTTTGGTGTGTCTCCCAGGTGGCTTGTGGCAAACTTTAAACTTTAACTGGATATCTTTGAGAAATGGCTTTCTTCTTGCCACTCTTCCATAAAGGCCAGATTTGTGCAGTGCACGACTGATTGTTGTCCTATGGACAGACTCTCCCACCTCAGCTGTAGTTATCTGCAGTTCATCCAGAGTGATCATGGGCCTCTTGGCTGCATCTCTGATCAGTCTTCTCCTTGTTTGAGATGAAAGTTTGGAGGGACGGCCGGGTCTTGGTAGATTGGCAGTGGTCTCATACTCCTTCCATTTCAATATAATTGCTTGCACAGTGCTCCTTGAGATGTTTAAAGCTTGGTAAATCTTTTTGTGTCCAAATCCGGCTTTAAACTTCTCCACAACAGTATCTCGGACCTGCCTGGTGTGTTCCTTTGTCTTCATGGTTCTCTCTGCGCTTTAAACAGAACCCTGAGACTATCAAAGAGCAGGTGCATTTATACGGAGACTTGATTACACACAGGTGCCTTCTATTTATCATCATCAGTCATTTAGGACAACATTGGATCATTCAAAGATCCTCACTGAACTTCTGGACTGAGTTTGCTGCACTGAAAGTAAAGGGGCCGAATAATATTGCACGCCCCACTTTTTAGTTTTTTATTTGTTAAAAAAGTTTAAATTATCCAATAAATTTCGTTCCACTTCACGATTGTGTCCCACTTATTGTTGATTCATGACAAAAAAAATACAATTTTATATCTTTATGTTAGAAGCCTGAAATGTGGCGAAATGTTGAAAGGTTCAAGGGGGCCGAATACCTTCGCAAGGCACTGTATATGTGTGTGTGTGCATGTCTGTCTGTCTGTCTGTGTCTGTGTGTGTCTGTGTCTGTGTGTGTCTGTCTGTGTGTGTGTATTCTCTGTAGTTGGACTGACATTGCAGAAGTTCTGTCCCAGTTCGGTCTCATCCTTCAGCAAAGCTCTGTTATCCTCAGATTTATTTCAGTCCAATCTAAGTGTGTTTCTAGATCATTCTTGTCATTCTCAGGGACCTCACAAAGTCAAATCACACACACACACACACACACACACACACACACACACACACACACACACACACACACACACACACACACACACACACACACACACACACACACACACACACACACACACACACACAGACACACACACACACACACACACACACACACACACACACACACACACACACACACACACACACACACACACACACACACACACACACACACACACACACACACACACACACACACACACACAGACACAGACACAGACACAGACACAGACACAGACACAGACACAGACACAGACACACAGACAGACACACAGACACACCCACACACACACACACACACAGACACACACACAGCAGCGACAAAACGATGTTTCATGTTGCACCACAGAAAGAGTCTTACACATATGAAAGTTGTTGAATTGATCAGAATCCAATTTAAATGGGATTAATAAACATGTTTCTTGCTCTGGGAGTCACTATTTCTTCTGAAAAAGCCGATCAAAAGCCAAAAATACATAACGTTTTGTGAGCAAGGAACTAGTCAGATGGATTTTAATACTATATCGTTTAACTTTGTCTGGTTTGAAAATAACATTTAAGTTTATAGTTCCCAAAATATTAAAACCAATTACAGATCATAAAATGTTTTAGTGGTTTTTTATGTGTAAGAAGCCATTTTCCACCTGGGATTATAAAACTACCACCAAATAGGATCCATAAATCCAAGAATGAACATCTTGATGAAGCATAAAAGCCTGATTTAAGCCTGAAAAAGAAAATTAATAATATACAAAATCTTTCTTGGTGTGCGGTCTCTTTCTGGTCTCTCTCTGGTCTCTTTCTGGTCTCTCTCTGGGCTCTCTCTGGTCTTTCTGTGGTCTCTCTCTGGTCTCTCTCTGGTCTCTCTCTGGGCTCTCTGTGGTCTCTCTCTGGGCTTTCTCTGGTCTCTCTCTGGTCTCTCTCTGGTCTCTCTCTGGTCTCTCTCTGGTCTCTCTCTGGTCTCTCTCTGGGCTCTCTGTGGTCTCTCTCTGGTCTCTCTCTGGTCTCTCTCTAGTCTCTCTCTGGTCTCTCTCTGGTCTCTCTCTGGGCTCTCTCTGGTCTTTCTGTGGTCTCTCTCTGGTCTCTCTCTGGTCTCTCTCTGGGCTCTCTCTGGTCTTTCTGTGGTCTCTCTCTGGTCTCTCTCTGGTCTCTCTCTGGTCTCTCTCTGGTCTCTCTCTGGTCTCTCTCTGGGCTTTCTCTGGTCTCTCTCTGGTCTCTCTCTGGTCTCTCTCTGGTCTCTCTCTGGTCTCTCTCTGGTCTCTCTCTGGTCTCTCTCTGGTCTCTCTCTGGTCTCTCTCTGGGCTCTCTCTGGTCTCTCTCTGGTCTCTCTCTGGTCTCTCTCTGGGCTCTCTCTGGGCTCTCTGTGGTCTCTCTCTGGTCTCTCTCTGGTCTCTCTCTGGTCTCTCTCTGGTCTCTCTCTGGTCTCTCTCTGGTCTCCCTCTGGTCTCTCTCTAGTCTCTCTCTAGTCTCTCTCTGGTCTCTCTCTGGTCTCTCTCTGGTCTCTCTGTGGTCTCTCTCTGGTCTCTCTCTCTGGTCTCTCTTTCTGGTCTCTCTCTGGCCTCTCTCTGGTCTCTCTCTGGTCTCTCTCTGGTCTCTCTCTGGTCTCTCTCTGGTCTCTCTGTGGTCTCCCTCTGGTCTCTCCCTGTCTTCATGCACTTCCTGTTTATCTCTAATGTTTTTATGCACTTCCTGTTTACCTCGTCTCTCAGAAGCGTCTTCCCAAAATCCAGGTGGTGTCTTTCCAAGATGGAGGATCCGTGCAGCTTGGCCAGAGGGTTTGCCGATCTGTCAGAACACGAATAAGATCAATATTCACTCATTTACACAAACTACACACTACACTAGGAACGCACAATTTTCCGTTAAGATTAGTTAAGAGGACTCTTTCTCTCTGGTCTCTCTCTAGTTTCTCTGGTATCGCACTCTAGTCTTTCTCCCTGGTCTCTCTCTGGTCTTTCTCTGGTCCCTCCCTGTTCTCTCTCTGGTCTCTCTCTGGTCTCTCTCTGGTCTCTCTCTGGTCTCTCTCTGGTCTCTCTCTGGTCTCTCTCTGGTCTCTCTCTCTGGTCTCTCTCTCTGGTCTCTCTCTGGTCTCTCTCTCTGGTCTCTCTCTCTGGTCTCTCTCTGGCCTCTCTCTGGCCTCTCTCTGGTCTCTCTCTGGTCTCTCTCTGGTCTTTGGTCTCTCTCTGGCCTCTCTCTGGTCTCTCTCTGGTCTCTCTCTGGTCTCTCTCTGGTCTCTCCCTGGTCTCTCCCTGGTCTCTCCCTGGTCTCTCCCTGGTCTCTCTCTGGTCTCTCTCTGGTCTTTGGTCTCTCTCTGGCCTCTCTCTGGCCTCTCTCTGGTCTCTCTCTGGTCTCTCTCTGGTCTTTGGTCTCTCTCTGATCTCTCTCTGGTCTCTCTCTGGTCTCTCTCTGGTCTCTCTCTGGTCTCTCTCTGGTCTCTCTCTGGTCTCTCTCTGGTCTCTCCCTGGTCTCTCCCTGGTCTCTCTCTGGTCTCTCTCTGGTCTTTGGTCTCTCTCTGGCCTCTCTCTGGTCTCTCTCTGGCCTCTCTCTGGTCTATAGTAGTTTCATTAACTGCAGACCACATTAGTGCCCCAGACTGTGTTCATGTTGGTGTCGGAGGGCGGCCATGTTGGAGGGCGGGCAGTGTGACATCAATCAGGGTGGGCTAGCTCCTGTCTGCGGTGGACGCTAATCGCTCTCCACTCTGCCCCATCCATCAGGGGGGGGGGGATTTTGCGAGGGGAAGAGGAGTGACTGCTGTCGCTTTGAGTCAATTAACAGCCACTGTCTCTGCAGGAGGGGCCGATTGCACAGACTGGTTGCCTCGCTTCTGTCAGTGTGCCCCAGGGCAGCTGTAGCTACGGTAATAGTTTATCATCACCGTGTCTGGAGTGAATGAATAATGACACGTGAAAGCGTCTTTAAGAGTCCAAAAAAGTGCTGTATAAAACCAATGCATTTTTTATTATTAGAAAACACTTTGGTATTAGATGTTGTAGATTGTTGTGTTTCCTAGATCATCATCGCTATCCTTTTAGTTAGAGCTCACAAAACAGACATCACCAAGGAACAACTCTAAACCCAGTGGGAAAAGTGAGAAACCTCTGGGAGAAACCTCTGGGAGAAACCTCTGGGAGAAACCTCTGGGAGAAACCTCCGGGAGAAACCTCTGGGAGAAACCTCTGGGAGAAACCTCTGGGAGAAACCTCTGGGAGAAACCTCCGGGAGAAACCTCCGGGAGAAACCTCCGGGAGAAACCTCTGGGAGAAACCTCTGGGAGAAACCTCTGGGAGAAACCTCTGGGAGAAACCTCTGGGAGAAACCTCCGGGAGAAACCTCCGGGAGAAACCTCCGGGAGAAACCTCCGGGAGAAACCTCCGGGAGAAACTCTGGGAAGAAACCTCTGGGAGAAACCTCTGGGAGAAACCTCTGGGAGAAACCTCTGGGAGAAAGAGAAACCTCTGGGAGAAACCTCTGGGAGAAACCTCGGAGAAACCTCTGGGAGAAACCTCTGGGAGAAACCTCTGGGAGAAACCTCTGGGAGAAACCTCTCTGGGAGAAACCTCTGGGAGAAACCTCTGGGAGAAACCTCTGGGAGAAACCTCTGGGAGAAACCTCTGGGAGAAACCTCTGGGAGAAACCTCTGGGAGAAACCTCTGGGAGAAACCTCGGAGAAACCTCCGGGAGAAAAACCTCCGGGAGAAACCTCCGGGAGAAACCTCCGGGAGAAACCTCCGGGAGAAACCTCCGGGAGAAACCTCCGGGAGAAACCTCCGGGAGAAACCTCCGGGAGAAACCTCCGGGAGAAACCTCCGGGAGAAACCTCCGGGAGAAACCTCCGGGAGAAACCTCCGGGAGAAACCTCCGGGAGAAACCTCTGGGAGAAACCTCTGGGAGAAACCTCTGGGAGAAACCTCTGGGAGAAACCTCTGGGAGAAACCTCTGGGAGAAACCTCTGGGAGAAACCTCTGGGAGAAACCTCTGGGAGAAACCTCTGGGAGAAACCTCTGGGAGAAACCTCTGGGAGAAACCTCTGGGAGACCCAAATCTCACTTTTCCCACAGGGTTTTTTGCGTGTTATTTGACTTCATGGTAAGAATAAACGTACTTCATCTGGTAGAGGTTGTTGGTTCCTCTGTGGTCGATGTCGTGAAGCAAACCAGCCGTGACCATAGCCATGCACTCCAGGTCTGTGTAGTACCGCTTCAAATCACCGGTCTGGACACACACATATACACACACACACACACACACACACACACACACACACACACACACATACACACAAAACACATAAAAGACCAAATTTAAACATTCTTTTGGTGCATAAATAACATGTAGTTTGTCCAACAGAAAGAGTCTTGAGAGAGCTTTGTTCTGAAAAAGTGGCTCTAAAGATGTGAAAGAGGACTAATAATACATGAAAACTGCAGGTGAAAGCAAGATCCTGTCAGACCTCTGCTGCTAAGCAGGACAGGGAGTGGTTAGTGCTGTGATGGGAGACATCTGGGAACAGCAGGTGGCACAGTGGGGCGGCTGTGGCTGTAAAGTGAAAAAGTGTCACTGTGTCCTTAGGCAAGACACTTCTCCCACATCAGAATGAGTCTGGTGTGTGTGTGAGTGGTTGGTGGTGGTGGGAGGGGCTGATGGCACAGACTGGTTGCCTCGCTTCTGTCAGTGTGCCCCAGGGCAGCTGTGGCTTCCAGTACTAGTCTATCACCGTCGTGTTTGCAGTCTTTGAGGGTCCTTTACAGCGCTATATAAAACCAATGCATTCATTATTATTAAAACTAATGATAGAACTACACATGGATTTTATTACATAGTTAATCAATCTAATCTAATCCACTTTAATTATGTAGCACATTGTATAAAACAAGTTTCCAAAGTGCTGCTCAGAGATATAAGTAACACATTTAAACATACAAGTTTGCCAACTTTTATATGTTTAAACAAAATAGCAGTAAAACCGTAGTAAAAACTGTATAATACAAGTTACATTTATTGTGGTTTGAAAGTCAGGTACCCGAGCTTTAAATGACGGTAGTGCTGAAAACAATCCCGATGTAACCCGGCTCTTTACATCTGTACATTTCTCAAACAAACAGAGACTATAGTATTTACCACTGAAGCTGAGCGAGATGGAGGCAATTTTACTCTGAGAGAATTCACTACAAACTTTCACGGTCTGCGCGAGAAATGCAACACTTTTATAAACACAAGGAGAAGCTGTTTACGGAGTCTTTCAGATCCAGAAAGAAAGTGTTAAAACAAAGGGATTGAAAGAAGAGAAATGGGGACGAGATTTTCAAACCTATTTGACGGGTTTCTGTTTGTCATGAAGCCTTTAGCACTTTATTCACATCAGAGGTTTTAATGCAGTGACACATAGACACACAGAGACACATACATGCATAGACACACACACATAGACACACACACTTACACACACACACACACACACACACACACATGCATAGACACACACACTTACACACACACACACACACACACATAGACACAGACAGAGTAGAGTAGAGTAGAGTAGAGTAGAGTAGGGTAGAGTAGAGTAGAGTAGAGTAGGGTAGAGTAGAGTAGAGTAGAGTAGAGTAGAGTAGAGTAGAGTAGAGTAGGGTAGAGTAGAGTAGAGTAGAGTAGAGTAGGGTAGAGTAGAGTAGAGTAGGGTAGAGTAGAGTAGAGTAGAGTAGGGTAGGGTAGGGTAGAGTAGGGTAGACTAGAGCAGAGTAGAGTAGAGTAGAGTAGAGTAGAGTAGAGTAGAGTAGAGTAGAGTAGAGTAGAGTAGAGTAGAGTAGAGTAGAGTAGAGTAGAGTAGATCAGACTAGAGTAGAGCAGGACCAAGTGGGGCTGGTGGAAACAGGACTTAAGATGGGAAGTTACCATAGTTACCAGGTGGCCTACAGTACCATTAAAACTGTTTGATGATGATGTAAGAAGGAGCTTACCATGAGCAGAGTGAACATGGTCTGTCCCACGTTGAAGCCGTGTCTCCAGTTATGGTACGTGATGCAGCGATATCCTTTACTCACCGAATACACAAAACGCACCAGGACCTGCAACCAGCAACACCAGAGAGTTTAGCACCAGTTCATTTCACCAGCTCTGGTCTGGCAGCATTTGATGGTGTCGGGCGCAAACATGTAGTAAAGAAATGTTTATTTATATAGCGCATTTTACAGACCAAGGTGCAGACCTAAAGCGCTTAACCATGTTCAGAAATCAGATATTTTGGGTATTTGGTCACACTGGTCCATAAAAGCCTCTGACCAAACACCATCCAATCACTCACTCATTTACATTCATACCTATTGTGCATGTTTTTAATGGTAGGGGAAACCGGAGCACCCGGAGGAAACCTACGCAGACATGGGGAGAACATGCAAACTCCACTCAAAAAGGCCCTGTTCCGACCGGGATTCGAACCCAGGACCTTTTGGCTGAGAAGCGAGAGGGCTAACCACTCAGCCACCGTGCCGGCCATAATCGCTAACTATAAAAATGACGTCACGGTCAATGTTGTCATCATAGTGTGCTGCGTTTGAAAAAATATCATTTGGACAGAAGGGCAGGGTCGATCATAGATTCAGATTTTTGGTCATATTTTAGTTTAGCCTTCACTAATAAACAGCAAATTTGTTTAATTAGCTCTTAATTGATATTCATTAAGTCCTTATTAGTCCTTAGTCCTGCCACTAAATGTTTTCCAGACTTTACAAACAAAATAAAAACACAGCGTGAAAAAAAATACTGGTAGCTTTCGTTTTAGCTCGAGTTAAAAGCCAGAGCAAAGAAGCTAGCTGTCGTTAGCCTTGATTTAAAGCGGCGGCGCAGTGGTTGGCGCTCCTGGGTTCCACCTCCAGGCCTTTTTGTGTGGAGTTTGCTTGTTCTGCCCGTGTCGGAAATAGGTTTCCTCCGGCTGCTCCGGTTTCCCCGACCACTAAAAACATGCACAATAGGTCTGAATGTGATGAGTGAGGGATGGATGGTGTTGGGTCAGAGGTTTTGATGGATCAGTCTGTTATAATTATGAACTCTGAACATTGTAAAGCGCTTTGGGTGACTTTAGTCTGTAAAATGCGCTATATAAAAAAACATGACTTACTTATATATCTCCTTTAGTTATGTTAAAGAAACCAATTTTTTTTTTACAAATTTGCCAGTGGTGATTATTAGCATTATTAGCATTATGTGATAGAAACTGGTTTGATTTTTTCTTTGTAATGATCCAGAGAAATCATATAAAAATCCAAAAAGACCAAATGCATTGATGTTAAAGAAGCTGCGTTCAAGAGCCCACTGCGACGAGAGCCACGATGATTAAATAAATCCAAAGTAGCCCAAAGCAAGGTCACCCTCCTGCCTCAAAAACACAGACATATAATCACATTTCAACTCATCTCCTTTCACCGGAGCGCTTCCTGGAATTCACAAGAGGACATTTTAGGAGATTTAAGGAGGAAGGGAAAGTGGAAAGGTGATTGTGATTGTACAGAGGTAATGTTACTCATGCTAATATTTCTGTATCGCTAATACAATCTGGAGAGACTGGAACCGATACAACATGGGATTATTAGAATTGGCTGTAATCTGACAGTACATAGATTACACATATGAGGACAAATATTTTAACGGTTACATTTACTGCTGCTGTACAGAATGTGGTTAGGATTTGGCCTAGAAGGGGAAAGAGATGATGAGATGAAATCCCCCGGGGCCTAGAACCTGGTGGTGGAAGTTTAGGAGAATGATGAAAGAGCCCGGAACGAGGCGGAGATGGGGAGGAGGAGGGTTGCAGCATGAGTGAAGCTGCTGCTTGGACGGAGCTTCCTCGCGATATGAAGCTTGATGTGAGCAGTGCCTGTTTGCTGCCAGGAGAGGGCAGTGTGGCGCTGCAGCTGAGTGTGATTGACAGAGGCCCAATCCCAAAACCCACACTGCAGCCTACACTCCTCTCCGAAGTGTGCATGTGTTTGAAGCAAGGGTTTGAGTGGCAGGTTATAGTAAAAAAGGCAGAATTGGGACAGTGCCGGTCACGTCATCGACTCGTCAGAGATGGTCATTTTCAGACCTAAACTTTATAAACATTAAAGGTCGTTTGGTCTGACCCTGTGGGAAACAAAATGAGTTGCTCCACACACGTTAAAATAAATGTATATTGGTTATAATTTTAAGTTAAATGTGGGTAACTAACTGTTATCTGGTCAGTTTTTATACATCCTGAGTTTATTGTACTAAGTGTAAAGTTTAAATTGAATGTTATATGAACGCTTTCTTTAAAGAAGTTATTGTTTCCAAAGAATGTCCGTGAATACATTTATGCTTCTTTCCAAGTAACAGCAAAACTTATTTACACACATACTAGATATATGTTTAAAAAACTTACACTTAAATGCATTTTCCCGACGTTTTGTTGTTTACCGCAAAGAATTATGGGCAATATCCTTCGCCAGAGTCCGCTTAGAGGCAGGCTACGGCAAAGTGTGGATCAGGGGCGCAAAGGGGGCGGGGCCAAAGACCTCCCTGGAGAATTGGGACTGGACCCATCGGGAACTAATGAGGGGCGCCAGGTTGGAAGTGCGAGTGTTGGGACTGGACCAGATTCCGTTGCCGTTAGCGACAGTGGGAGGACTGTGAGTGCTGTGAGCCTAGTTCTTCTGTCTTTAGTGGAATATTAGCTTTTTTTCTTAAACATTGTTACTTGAATGTTTAGCTTTCAACGTAACGCTCGGTCATGAGGTTTGGGTAATGACAGAATGGACCAGATTGCAGATAATGGATGAAATATTAGTCAAAAATATAAAAAAATACACCTTTGTCTGGTCACACAAGCGAGCGAAAAGAAACTTGAACTCATGGGGAACAATTGTGATACAAGTCATTTATTGAGATTGACTTTTCTTTCCGCTTTTGTCCAGTTATGGTGCTTTTAGCTGTTTTTTGAATATTTCAATCCAAAATATTCCATCTGAGTAACTCAACTGCCAACTTATGACCACATGGTTCTAGTATTTATTTTTGCATTTGTACATTTTCTCTCTCTTACTACTTATTGACAACTATTATGTTATTTTCCAATAGAAAGGCTAAAGAGCCTATACTCATTTCATGTTTTTGAATGTGAAGTGCGAAGAAACCTATGCAGACACAGGGAGAACATGCAAACTCCACTCAGAGAGACCCTCTTCAGACCGGGATTCGAACCCAGGATTTTTAAATAAGAGGCAAGTCTTTAATGCTGTATATTCTAGTGCACTCTACCCTACAATAGGCACAGACCTATTGTACATGTTCTTAGTGGTACGGGAAACCGGAGTACCCAGAGGAAACCTATGCAGACACAAGGAGAACAGGCAAACTCCACTCAGAAAGGCCCTGTTCCGACCGGGATTCGAACCCATGAGCCCGAGACATAGCCGTGTTTACATCCGCGCACGTTAGCAACACAAGGCTTTGGGACACAGTGGCTCAGTAGCAAACCGTACATTTAATAGTAGTAATAATAAAGATAAAAACAGTCATGAAGCCGTTCCGGGCCGTTCCGGGCCGTTCCGGGCCGTTCCGGGCCGTACCTCTCGGGGGATGTGGAACTTGTCGACCACTTTGAGCTCGTAGTACATCCTGATTCCACATTTGACCAGGTCCAGCTCACTGTGCGCAAAATCACAGAAGTGGAACTCCAAGATCTCCATTTTCTTTGCGCTGGGAATCACCTCGGTCTGGAACAGAGACCAGAAACAAAAATCTTACAAAGTATCCCGTAATCCAGAAAAGAGCGGGGGCCGGACCCAAACCCAAAACAAGATCTGATAGTACCGGAGGGAGCAGTTTGAATCCATGACATAAATAATAAGGAATACTGTAGACTTTGCCAGTTTGAGACTATGGTTGAAATTATGTCACTGATTCTTTTAATCCCAATATCTTGAGTGTGACGCAAATGGTTAAAAGCTGGAGGAGCCAGAGCGAGTGGGAGTAAAACTTTGTCCATGAGCACTTCCTTATTGGGTTTGAGCTAGTGGGTTTGTGCTTATGCACTTACAGTCTATGGCGTGTCTGAGTCTGTGTGAGTGAGACTAGAGAGAGAGAGACCAGAGGGAGAGAGAGAGACCAGAGAGAGAATGGAGAGAGACCAGACAGAGATAGAGACCATAGAGAGACTAGAAAGAGAGACCAGAGAGAGAGAGACCAGAAAGAGACCAAAGAGAGACCAGAGAGAGAGACTAGGAAGAGAGACCAGAGAGAGAGACCAGACAGAGACCAGAGAGAGACTAGAGAGAGAGACTAGGAAGAGAGACCAGAGAGAGAGACCAGACAGAGACCAGCGAGAGAGAGACCAGAGAGAGAGACCAGACAGAGACCAGAGAGAGACCAGAGAGAGAGACCAGACAGAGACCAGAGAGAGACCAGAGAGAGAAACCAGGCAGAGAGACCAGAGAGAGACAGAAAGAGAAACCAGGCAGAGAGACCAGAGAGAGACTAGAGAGAGAGACCAGACAGATCAGAGATAGATTTCTTCCTCACCAGAATCTCCTGCAGCTCCTCCTCTTCGCAGTCACATGGCTGTTTCCCAAACCGCTCCTTGGTGTTCTGTGGATAAACAAACATGTTTTTCAGAACCACAGACAGCTCTAAGGTGCATCCAACTTCTCGGACATGCCTACTCCGACTCACCAAGATGTTCTGGATCTCGTCCTTGCGGCACTTGACGTGGTACATGACCATGTCCTGGAAAATGTCCTTCCGGTTTTCCAGTTTGTTCATGCGGTCGTAGGTGTCTGTGTTCAGAACCGACCATCCCAGGAACTGAGTCAGGGACTGGGGGAGAGACCGGGGAGAGGTCTTTAGCATCATAATCATACAATGAAACCCTGAGTCTGTAGATGTGGTAGAAGACAAAAAAATAATTATACAAAAGAAAAGCACCATCTCTATAACAGCTACACTGCTAAAAATGATAAAATATGAGGTTTTAAAATGTGGTTTTTATCTTATTTTGAGAACAGTGCAAACCAAAAGTTTGGATACACCTCCTTTATAATTATGAAAACTGTAGATTGACACTGAAGGCCTCAAACCCTATGAATGAACTCATGTGAATTATGTACGTACTAAAAAAGTATGAACCAAGTGTAAATATGTGTTATATTCTGGTTCTTCAAGTAGCTCCTTTTGCTCTGATACTGCTTCACTCTTGGCATTCTCTGGATGAGCTTCAAGAGGACCTGAAATGTGAAATGGTCTTCAACAGTCTTGAAGGAGTTCCCATGATGCTTAGCACTTGTTGGCCCCTTTACTCTGTGGTCCAGCCCCAAAATACAGACAGTTCATCAAATGCCCGACCAGAGAGGAGAACACTCTGGATCACTGTTACACCACCGTGCGCGGAGCTTTTCGCGCTGTTCCCAAAGCAGCCCTTGGCTTCTCAGATCACTCCATGATACATCTGGTTCCTGCTTACAGACAGAGACTAAAGCTCTCGAAACCTGCAGTGAGGAGCTCCAAAGTGTGGTCTGATGAAGCTGTGGAAGAGCTGCGCGCATGGAATCTACAGACTGGGACCTTTTCAGAGCTGCCACAGATAGTTTGGATGAATACACGGACACTGTGACGTCATACATTCACTTCTGTGAGGATAGCATCATTCCAACAAGGACCAGGGTCATCTATAACAACGACAAACCCTGGTTCACTGCTAAACTCCGGCAGCTCAGGAAAGCAAAGGAGTCTGCTTTCAGGGAGGGGGACCGCAGCGGCTACAAAGCAGCTAAATATCAGTTCAGGAAAGAACTGAAAGCAGCCAAGTCCCGGCACAGAGAACGACTACAGGAGCAGTTTGGTAACAACGATACTGCTTCTGTCTGGAGGGGCCTACGGGAGATCACCAACTACAAGCCCAAAGCCCCCCCCTGTGCTGACGACCACAGACTGGCCAACGACCTGAACAGGTTTTTCAGCCGCTTTGATGTTGCCCCTGACACCTCTCCCTCCCCCACCCCCCACTACTCTAACGACCCACCCATCAGCCCTGCCCCCACCCTGCCAATAGTCTCAGAAGACATCAAACGTCTCTTCTTGAGGCTGCACCCCCGCAAAGCTCCTGGCCCGGACCACGTGTCTCCGGCCACTCTGAGACACTGCGCCAGTGAGCTTACTCCTGTGTTCACTGACATTTAACACCTCTCTGCAGTCCTGCCATGTCCCGGCCTGCTTCAAATCCTCCATCATTGTCCCCGTCCCGAAGAAGCCCAGGATCACAGGACTCAACGACTACAGACCTGTAGCACTTACGTCTGTCGTCATGAAGTCATTTGAACGCCTGGTTCTCTCCCATCTCAAGTCCCTCACCTCCCCCCTCCTGGACCCCCTGCAGTTCGCCTACAGAGCCAACAGATCTGTAGACGACGCCATTAACCTGGCCCTCCACCACATCCTACAGCACCTGGACTCCCCGGGGACCTACGCCAGGGTCCTGTTCGTGGACTTCAGCTCTGCCTTCAACACAATCCTGCCATCCCTGCTCCAGGACAAGTTCTCCCAGCTCAACGTGCCCGATTCCACCTGCAGGTGGATCACTGACTTCCTGACGGACAGGAAGCAGCGAGTGCGTCTGGGGAAGAATGTCTAGGACTCTCGGATTATAAATACAGGAGCCCCACAGGGCTGTGTTCTTTCTCCCCTGCTCTTCTCCCTGTACACCAACCACTGTGAAGCTGCTCAAGTTCGCGGACGACACCACCCTCATTGGACTCATCTCCAACAACGATGAGTCCGCCTACAGGAGGAAGGTGGACCGGCTGGTGTCCTGGTGCAGTGGTAACAACCTGGAGCTGAACGCCCAGAAGACAGTGGAGATGATTGTGGACTTCAGGAAGAGCACTGTCCCCCCGCCCCCACCCTCCGTGATGGACTCCCCCATCACCTCTGTGGAGCCTGGTGTGGGTCTACAGCAACAGTCAATGAGAGAGGGTGTCCAAACTTTTGGTCTGTATTGTATGTATATATGTACTGTACATTCTGACAATATTATAATGGGACAAAACCATTTATTCTTATTTCAAGAACTCTTGCTGTATTTTCTCATTCCAAAGGAGACATTTCTTGTATATTTTTAAAACAGGATCATTTTGTTTGTCCCATTTTAAGATACATTTAGTCAAACTTTAGCAATTTTTGACTTATTTGTCATCATTTTTTACAGTGCATAACCACAGCCACCTCTTTACAAACACCATCGTCCAGATATTTACAGTTCATTTCACTGATTCCTAAGACTAAGATCCCTCGCCTCTCGGTCCAACGAACTCCCGACATCCCCAAAGTCCGTTCTCTCCATAAAAACTCGTAAATCTTCCAAACCGAGGAACCATGAACCGTATTCTCCAACATCAATAGTGCGAGGAGCAGGTCACCAGAGAGAGACCAGAGAGAGACCAGAGAGAGACCAGAGTGAGAGACCAGAGAGAGACCAGAGAGAGACCAGAGAGAGACCAGAGAGAGAGACCAGAGAGAGACCAGAGAGAGACCAGAGAGAGACCAGAGAGAGAGACCAGAGAGAGACCAGAGAGAGAGACCAGAGTTAGACCAGAGAGAGACCAGAGAGAGAGACCAGAGAGAGAGACCAGAGAGAGAGAGACCAGAGAGAGAGAGACCAGAGAGAGACCAGAGAGAGACCAGAGAGACAGACCAGAGAGAGACCAGAGAGAGAGACCAGAGAGAGACCAGCGTGAGAGACCAGAGAGAGACCAGAGAGAGACCAGAGAGACAGACCAGAGAGAGACCAGAGAGAGAGACCAGAGAGAGACCAGCGTGAGAGACCAGAGAGAGACCAGAGAGAGAGAGACCAGAGAACCATAAGTTGTATTCTACAACATCAATACTTCGAGGAGCAGGTCTGGGGTTTAAGTGATGGTCCCGTGTGTTTGTGGCGTGTCCCGCTGTGGGCTCCTGATTGGTTTGGTGTCAGCATTAGCTCAGTCCATCCATCACACACACACACACACACACACACACACACACACACACACACACACACACACACACACACACACACACACACACACACACACACACACACACACACACACACACACACACCCACACACACCTGTGATTACCCCCGCCCCAGGATTTCCCATCATGCACCTCATCATAGATCCTCATCAAACGGACACTCCTCGCTCCTCCCTGCTGTCTTTGCTCACCAAGAAACCAGGAGAGAGGTCGTTGTGTTTTGGACAAGAGAGAATTTGTCTTGAATAGTTTCGGATTGTTTCATGTTTGAGAATATTAAATGATTACTTAAAGATGCGGGTTTAACGTTGGTTTGCTTTCATAACAGGTGGTGTTTTTGCCGTAAAAGTATGTCTGCGTTCTTACGCAGAGACCCGAGAGGGAGAGAGCAACCAGAGAGAGACCAGAGAGAAAGAGCAGAGTAACCAGAGAGAGACCAGAGAGAAAGAGCAGAGTAACCAGAGAGAGACCAGAGGGAGACCCGAGGAAGAGACCAGAGAGAGACCAGAGAGGGACCAGAGAGAGATCAGAGGGAGAAAGACTGAGAGACAGATCAGAGGGAGAAAGACTGAGAGACAGACCAGAGAGAGAGAGACTGAGAGAGACCAGAGAAAGAGACCAGAGAGAGACAGACAGAGACCAGAGAGAGACCAGAGGGAGACCAGAGAGAGACAGACAGAGACCAGAGGGAGACCAGAGAGAGACCAGAGAGAGAATAGAGAGAGAGACCAGAGAGAGACCAGAGAGAGAGACCAGAGAGAGAGACCAGAGAGAGACCAGAGAAAGATCAGTGTGAGAGACTTGCATACAAAAATGTTACTTGTGTTATTTCATTGTTATAAAATCAACTATAGAGGGTTCAACTTGATTTAAGCTTTCATTACTTCATATTTGATCATTGTTATTTTGTTAGGATTTTACAATGTAGTCAGTTTAGTTTCAAAGTTTTTTACAAACAACTATACCTTTTCCTATAAAACTTTGAAAGCCCATTATGTCTCAACTGTAGCAGACTCATCCTCCGCTCCCGACCTGAGGCCAATCTCCAAATCTTTCTGCTCTTTCTGGGCTCTCGTGTTTGCGTTCTCTGAGTCAGATCCCTGGGAGCATTAATATTGCAGAGTCTGTGAATGCTCAGAGTATTTTTAAGCGTGACTCAGCCTCTACCTCCATCAGCGTCTCATCCATGTCGTCGAAGGGCTTTCCGTCCTTCCTGTTGTAAAACGTAGCCACGCCCACAATCTCTTCCTTCTTGTTGACAATGGGCATCGACAGCACGTTTTTAATGGTCCATCCGGAGTCGTCCAGAGGCTCTTTCTGATGAAAACACAAAACTACAATTATTACTGTGTGTAGGAAGTGAGGAAGTTTAATTATGTAGCGCCTTGAATAGACTAGAAGTAGATTTACTGCAGTGTGAGGAAAGACCATAGACTGGATGTAAATGGGTAATGTTCATACTGTATGTATGTGTTAGTATTGTCATGTATATACAGGAGAGAGACCAGAGAGACCAGAGAGAGAGAGAGACCAGAGAGAGAGCAAGAGAGACCAGAGAGACCAGAGAGAGAGAGACCAGAGAGACCAGAGAGAGAGAGACCAGAGAGACCAGAGAGAGAGAGACCAGAGAGAGACTAGAGAGACCAGAGAGAGACTAGAGAGACCAGAGAGAGAGAGACCAGAGAGAGACTAGAGAGACCAGAGAGAGAGAGACCAGAGAGAGAGAGAGACCAGAGAGAGAGAGACCAGAGAGACCAGAGAGAGAGAGACCAGAGAGAGAGAGACCAGAGAGAGAGGCCAGAGAGAGAGATCAGAGAGAGAGACTAGAGAGAGAGACCAGAGAGAAAGACCAGAAAGAGAGACCAGAAAGAGAGACCAGAGAGAGAGACCAGAGAGAGACCAAAGAGAGATCAGAGAGAGATCAGAGAGAGACCAGAAAGAGAGAAACAACAAAGAGAGACAGACCAGAGAGTCTAGAGGGAAGGTCAGACAGAGAGTGAGACCAGAGTAAAGACCAGAGAGAGACCAGAGAAGACAGAGACCACACTAACCAGTCGCAGCCACTGAGTCAAATCCACAAAAACTTCCAATTTTCACATTTATAAAGGGGTTGGTGCTATGTGTCCTGGGTGCAGCTCTGACTGCCACCCCCTCCAACCCAGAACTGGATTAAGGGGAAGAAAAAGGATGGATGGATGAATTCTTAAAGGCTCCTTGGCCCCGGAACCTTCTCACCTGAAAAGCAAAGGTCTCATCCTCCGCTGCGTTCATGATGTTACAGATCTGCAGAAACAGGAAGTTACTTTGACACAGGTACATTTTATTACATTATTAACAATACTAACAATTTATATCAAAAATTTATTTAATGAAGAAATCTAATGTGAAGGAGGGATGTGACTCTGGGACCAGCAGGAGGCCAGTCCCTGTGCTCCTCAGAGTCCCAGCAGGAGCCAGTCCCTGTGCTCCTCAGAGTCCCAGCAGGAGGCCGGTCCCTGTGCTCCTCAGAGTCCCAGCAGGAGGCCAGTCCCTGTGCTCCTCAGAGTCCCAGCAGGAGGCCAGTCCCTGTGCTCCTCAGTCTTTGGTTGGTTCAAATGGGACTAACCAGATGGACTTTGAGACCATGGAGAGACACAGGTGCAGAGACCTGAGACCAGGACTAATGTTGATGGTACTTTATTCATTAAATGAGGCTGCAGTATGGTCTTGTATGTACTTGGGCTTTCAACCATTTAGATTAAAGGCATACAGGAGGATTTTCTTCCGGGTGGATCATCAAGACTATTGGTCCTTCTAACTGTCAATCATTCTGATGATACGTGCTTGTCCAATAAGATCAGAGAGAGTGGAGTGGAGAGAACGGTTCTTTCCATAAAGTTTGGTAAAATCCTCCTTTATACATTTAATATTATTACTTTACTATGGTCCATGTCCTTTCTTTCTGCTGTAGTTACTGCACTGTAATGATGTATATAAATGTGGAAAGACGGAAATAAAACTTAATTCTGAATTATGTTAGTTTGAGAGGAAAAGTGATATAAAAAGTCTTTTCAACTCTAAAAAGTCATTTTAGACTTTAGATTGAGAGTTGGAATGACTTTAGAGACAGAAAAACTTCCATCAGAGGACAGACTCTCCAGTGGAGCACAAAGTTGGATATGTAAAGAAAAAAAAAATACATTTGACTATTTCCTAGATTAATTAAATTGCTCGCAGACCCATATTGCTGGTCACAGAGGGATGAGTTTTCATTTCCGCACCGGTTACACGGCTGAAAACGGAATCATTTGGTTAATGCAGATTCACACAGAGATGGGCTCAGGTGTTGGACCGAGGGAGACGCAGCAAAGAAGAAAGTCCTCACTGTGGGTCCTTGCAGTGTAGGTTATATTTGGTTAAAGGAGCAGTATGTAAAAATGTGGCCAAAAGTGGTACTGCAGCCTCTCCCACTCTCCCTGACTCAGGTTGCCAGATATGCAGACGAATCCAGCGGGGACCATGACAGCTGAATAGACAAGAGTTTTGTCAACAACAAATCTATAACCAACACCTTTTTCACAAAGATAGAAATCCTGGTTTTATTCCTTGTTTTGTCGTTAATGATTTGAGAATCATAACGAGACCTTTTTTAGTTCTGCGCCACATGGTACTTTACCAGGGAGATTAGCTCCACGCGGTGAGTTCTGGCGCCCGGATCACATACTTTCTGATTGGTGAAACGGTGGAGGGCGGGACATCGGAATGAAAACAATAACAAGATTTAGAGGCTGGAAAAGTAATTTAGAAATTCAAATATCTCTGAACTATTGTTATCAGTTAAAGAAGTATTGGAAAAGAGCAGTTTATTATTATGACAGATTAGGGCCCTTTAATGATGACAGATTAGGGCCCTTTAATGAGGACAGATTAGGGCCCTTTAATGATGACAGATTAGGGCCCTTTAATGATGACAGATTAGGGCCCTTTAATGATGACAGATTAGTGCCCTTTAATGATGACAGATTAGGGCCCTTTAATGATGACAGAGCAGGGCCCTTTAATGATGACAGATTAGTGCCCTTTAATGATGACAGATTAGGGCCCTTTAATGATGACAGATTAGTGCCCTTTAATGATGACAGATTAGGGCCCTTTAATGATGACAGATTAGGGCCCTTTAATGATGACAGATTAGTGCCCTTTAATGATGACAGATTAGGGCCCTTTAATGATGACAGATTAGGGCCCTTTAATGATGACAGATTAGTGCCCTTTAATGATGACAGATTAGGGCCCTTTAATGATGACATATTAGGGCCCTTTAATGATGACAGATTAGGGCCCTTTAATGATGACAGATTAGTGCCCTTTAATGATGACAGATTAGGGCCCTTTAATGATGACAGATTAGGGCCCTTTAATGATGACAGATTAGTGCCCTTTAATGATGACAGATTAGGGCCCTTTAATGATGACATATTAGGGCCCTTTAATGATGACAGATTAGGGCCCTTTAATGATGACAGATTAGGGCCCTTAATGATGACAGATTAGTGCCCTTTAATGATGACAGATTAGGGCCCTTTAATGATGACATATTAGGGCCCTTTAATGATGACATATTAGGGCCCTTTAATGATGACAGATTAGGGCCCTTAATGATGACAGATTAGTGCCCTTTAATGATGACAGATTAGGGCCCTTTAATGATGACAGATTAGGGCCCTTTAATGATGACAGATTAGGGCCCTTTAATGATGACTTTACCTGATAATCTTACATATTGCAACTTTAATAATCAGCCGCTCTCAGTCTGACTACAACCTGATTTTGCCTAAACACCTTTAACTCGGTTCTATTCTAATCCTGGGACTTCCACTCGGAGCCAGTGTATTCATTATTCATCCGGTGACTCAGCCCGGCAGGTAGAGATAAATATTACATCTTCAATATCCTCTGTCATTTTGAATTGGAGCTCGCAAAATATCCTTGTGCTAATATCCCAAGACTGTTAAATGGAAAAATAAATGATTCAAAGGTGGGGCTGTAACACGGAGCAACAGGGGGTTTACTCTGCTCAGACTAAACGCTTGTCGCTTTAGACGTTGGACTCAAAATGAAATTATCTGCTCACAATAAAAGAAATATGCAAAAGTACCATGTGACCAGTTCACTATGACAACCACATTTGGATACAGAAGCGATGGACGTTTGTATTTAAAGCAGGTCTTGGCACCAAAAGGGCAATCTCACTCCGGGTCTGTGGGGGTGTACCCGGAAAGAGAATTACCCCATGCTTTTGTATGGCGTCCGCACCAAAAACGTCTTTACAGGATGGTCCAAAAGTGGTTCTTGGTCAGAAAAATGGCTCTTGGTCCAAAAGTGGGTTTTGGTCCAAAAATGGTTCTTGGTCCAAAAATGGTTCTTGGTCCAAACGTGGCTCAAATGCAGCTGACAAATTTCCCTTCGGGGACAATAAAGTGCACTACTACTACGACAGTGGCTCAGTTGGTAGAGCATTGGCCTTTGGGCCTGAAGGTCATGGGTTTGAGCCCACCACAAGACCTACTTCATGACTCCCACTGATGACTGCTGTCGTTGTGTCCCTTGGGCAAGACACTTAACCCTACTTTGCCTGAAGCCCCTACTGAATAATCAGGGCTCTTGTGGTCTCAGCACCTGCAGGAGGATCAGTGAGGCGCTGGTGCTAAGTGAGGGTGCAGCTCTGACTGCCACCCCCCCCGACCCAGAAATGGATTAAGGGGAAGAAAATGGATGGATGGATCAACTACTACTACTAATAATGCAACAAAAAAGAGAAAACGGAGAAAGATTGTTCTTCAACCCCCCAGCCCCTCCCTGTCTGTTGGGGGTGGTTCATTACAGTAATACAGAGAATAAAAAGAGTTTCTCACCAGCCCGTTCTCAGCCACGTAGGTGGGTAATCCGCTGATCAGAGCCCAGTGATCGGCCGGAGGAGAGCTGAGAGAAACACCTTTTCAAAGTCACTCCAGAGTCAAACTAATACTGCAATAATTACTACTGCTCCACTCACGGTATGACTTTAATGTCCTCTTTCCCGTGGAGGATGTAGTCGATGATCTTGTAGAAAATGACTTCCTTTAAAACAAAAGAGAGTTAGAAAATGTGGCTCCAAATGATTTTCAGAAGACACAAGTTCAGAGGCAGAGATTTCAGACTCTGACGGTGGATTATGGGCTCGAGAAGAAGTTATTTTATGCAAACATTTACACAGTGACTTGGCCTGGATCAAAATATAGAACATAGAGACAGGTTTACCGCTTGTGTTGAATGTACCTGCCAAAGTAATTCAAAAATACCATTAATTAAAACATTTTAGCTGAATTTTGATGATATTTTCTACCTTGACGGGCCCTGACTCATTTAGACCCTTTCAGACCCTAGTTTAGGCATTTTTCTTCCTCTGTGGTGGATAATCATGACCTGAGAGTTTTAAATGCATAAGTCTAATTTGTTAATCTGATTTCAAAGTTTTAAAATCATGCCTCAAAGCTAAAGAGTAAGAAATGAAAGTCTATTACAGCATCTTTTATGGAGGATCAAAAACGTCCAAATAATAAATATATGAACAAATACATGTCACAATCTGCCAATAATTACTAAGAAAACACTTTATTATGAGATTTAATCATGTTTTTAGGTTCAAAACAAAATAATAAAGCATTATTGACTTCCTTGTTCATTCAAAGGTTATGATTAATAACAAAAATACATGTGTTATTATTATTTAACTGCAGTTTTTTGCCCAAATAAAAAACAAATCCTCATTATCTTCTGCATTAATCTAATCCCTTCATATCGTCACACATTTCCTCTTTTATTCTCCATTTTGTTGACATTTTCCAACTCATTCGGAGCAGTCAGGTGCGTGTTGTTGAAGCTGGATCTTTGGGTTTTGTTTTTAGAGTAAGTGGAGATGGGGAGAAGGGTTTCCCTAAAGCTACAGCCTCAGAGTTCAAAAACACATGAAGTTTCACAACGAGATCTGAGAGAATCTGACGAGAGAAAAACACCACAAAAAGACTTTCTTCTGGGACTAAGTTATTTTAGAGGTTTTACTTTGGCTCTCGCTCATTTCAGTGTGTAGTAGCTCAGTAGAGTGCTGTTACCCTGCCGTCCGGAGTCTTGGGGCCAGCGTACGGAGGCACCTCTCCCATCAGGATCGGCCACAGGTCAAAGAACTCCTGCAGAGCAAAGGAATGTTCACAATTTCATCAGAAAAATCTAAATATGAAGGTTGTGTTTGTTTTTAGCTGATCCTTTCAAAATCCATCGTGCACCAACTGTATTTAGCCCTTTCATGGTTTCCTTCTATAACAGTGGTGTCAGTGTCAGTGGTGTCAGTGGTGTCAGTGTCAGAGGTGTCAGTGGTGTCAGTGTCAGAGGTGTCAGTGGTGTCAGTGTCAGTGGTGTCAGTGTCAGTGGTGTCAGTGGTGTCAGTGTCAGTGGTGTCAGTGGTGTCAGTGTCGTCAGAGTCAGTGGTGTCAGTGTCAGTGGTGTCAGTGGTGTCAGAGGTGTCAGTGGTGTCAGTGTCAGTGGTGTCAGTGTCAGTGGTGTCAGTGTCGTCAGAGTCAGTGGTGTCAGTGTCAGTGGTGTCAGTGTCAGTGGTGTCAGTGTCGTCAGAGTCAGTGGTGTCAGTGTCAGTGGTGTCAGTGTCGTCAGAGTCAGTGGTGTCAGTGTCAGTGGTGTCAGTGGTGTCAGTGTCAGTGGTGTCAGTGTCGTCAGAGTCAGTGGTGTCAGTGTCAGTGGTGTCAGTGGTGTCAGTGTCAGTGGTGTCAGAGGTGTCAGTGTCAGTGGTGTCAGAGGTGTCAGTGTCAGTGGTGTCAGTGTCAGTGGTGTCAGTGGTGTCAGAGGTGTCAGTGTCAGTGGTGTCAGTGGTGTCAGTGTCAGTGGTGTCAGTGTCAGTGGTGTCAGTGTCAGTGGTGTCAGTGGTGTCAGTGTCAGTGGTGTCAGTGGTGTCAGAGGTGTCAGTGTCAGTGGTGTCAGTGGTGTCAGTGGTGTCAGTGTCAGTGGTGTCAGTGTCAGTGGTGTCAGTGGTGTCAGTGTCAGTGGTGTCAGTGTCAGTGGTGTCAGTGGTGTCAGTGTCAGTGTCAGTGGTGTCAGTGGTGTCAGTGTCAGTGGTGTCAGTGTCAGTGGTGTCAGTGTCAGTGGTGTCAGTGGTGTCAGTGTCAGTGGTGTCAGTGGTGTCAGTGTCAGTGGTGTCAGTGTCAGTGGTGTCGGGGCCAAAACAATAAAAGACATTTCCTTTTCTCGTCTTTGTTTTTTACATTATTCAGGTTTTTTAACATGACTTTAATGTGACAAAAGTTTCACTGTTATTTTCTGGTTGATTTTTCTGAAAACAAAATGTGTTTATTTAGATTGAACTAAAACTGGATCAAATATAAAGTTAAAGCTGGATTACCTCAATTTTTGTATTCATTAGTTAAATCCAACCCATGTCTATGCAGTGCATTGGGACATATGTCCTTTTGAAGAATAAGAATTGGTGAAACAATGAAGAGAATGTGTTTCTGGTCCAGATTGTGACCAATCACAGCGGACCACAGGTCTGTGGTTAGACCAGACAGGTCTGTGGTTAGACCAGACAGGTCTGTGGTTAGCACAGACAGCTGAGGTAAACAAGCGGCGGAGGCGAACCTGAAATTCCCTGTGTCTTTGTTAAAGGTTACTGCTTACACAGACCCATTCTAGATCCAGACCAAACTCAGACCAGACCCAGACCCATACCAGACTCAAACCAGACACAGACCAGACCCAGATCGAGACCAGACCCAGACCAGACCCAGACTCAGACCCAGACGCAGACCAGACCAAGACCAAGACCAGGCTCTCCGGGTTTAACCACATACGGAGGCCCTTTCTCTTCTTCTACACATTCTTATAAAACTGTTTTGAACAACATTGTGAGTCAGTCTGAGCCGGGGACAGAGAGAGGACTTTATGAGTACCTGGGAGTTTTAAGGCCTGGAGGGAGAGTTCATTTTTGGCTCAGCTCACAGGGATAGTCAGGGAAATAGGAGCGAGTTTTATAAATAGAGAGTTTTATATTAGTATTTAATCGTTAAGAGAATGAAATATTGTTTATTTGAACTCTTGAATATCTTTATCATCATCTTTTCTGGTCAAATTCTAAATCACGTCCACAAAATTTCCCCTTTGAAGTTCCTGAAGCTTTCCATTTTTTTGAGCCATATTTATTCTCGCCATTGCTCCGTCCCTGTTTCCCGCGAACGACCCAGCCTCAGTATTGGTCCTAATATTCTCCCCAAACAGATCTACAAAGACAGAGTTCAAAGCTGATGCAGTTTCAAAGTGCGTCTGTTGTAAACCCAGACTCATGTGCTTCTCTACAGAGCGACAGATGTGACGAGATTCTCAGGATCAAAGACGGTTTTGCACAATATCAGAGAGAATTTGTTTGTTTAAAGAGAGAATGATGCGATACTGAAAAAACTGCTTCAAAAACCAGAAGATAATTATCGCTGCCAACAAGAACTCATTTGTCTGGAAGCAGCGACCGAAGGTAAAGAGTTGGACAGAGCTCGAGAAGAGAAAGAACAAATATTATGTGTTATTTGTGATTATTTCGGCCCATAAACGAGCCTGGCCTTACCATGTGTAAACTCTGGTCCATGATCATGTCCTACATGTACGTCTGGTCTTACCATGTGTAAACTCTGGTCCATGATCATCTCCTACATGTACGTCTGGTCTTACCATGTGTAAACTCTGGTCCATGATCATCTCCTACATGTACGTCTGGTCTTACCATGTGTAAACTCTGGTCCATGATCATTTCCTACATGTACGTCTGGTCTTACCATGTGTAAACTCTGGACCATGGAGAATGCGATAGTAAAATAATCTGTTCTGGTTCAATCCAAATATCAAGAAACTGAAGCCGGAGCAAGAGGAATGTTTAGTAAATGTCATTGAAGCAAAGATGTTGTGGCTCTACTCCCCACGGGCTCCGTTAGTGACAAAGGAGATGGCTAAAGCTAGGCTACATGCTAAAGCTAGGCTAAATGCTAAAGCTAGGCTAAATGCTAAACACTAGCTAAAGGTAATTCCAGTTTTTCAGGCATTCATAGTTCTCTTCCTGTTATGTCACCGAGGGTTGTGACTACCCTAAACACAGTCACAACTGTGTTTAGGGTAGTCACAAGTCTGAAGTCTTAAACGTTAACGTTGGTGTGTGTGTGTGTGTGTGTGTGTGTGTGTGTGTGTGTGTGTGTGTGTGTGTGTAGTTTTGGCATGTGTCATATTAGCGAGTTACCTTAGTTTTGGTCATGTCCAGCAGACCACCCACACAGTTACCTTGGTCTTGGTCATGTCCAGCAGACCCACAGAGTTACCTTGGTCTTGGTCATGTCCAGCAGACCCCCCACACAGTTACCTTGGTCTTGGTCATGTCCAGCAGACCCACACAGTTACCTTGGTCTTGGTCATGTCCAGCAGACCCACACAGTTACCTTGGTCTTGGTCATGTCCAGCAGACCCACACAGTTACCTTGGTCTTGGTCATGTCCAGCAGACCCACACAGTTACCTTGGTCTTGGTCATGTCCAGCAGACCCCCCACACAGTTACCTTGGTCTTGGTCATGTCCAGCAGACCACCCACACAGTTACCTTGGTCTTGGTCATGTCCAGCAGACCCACACAGTTACTTTGGTCTTGGTCATGTCCAGCAGACCCACACAGTTACCTTAGTCTTGGTCATGTCCAGCAGACCCACACAGTTACCTTAGTCTTGGTCATGTCCAGCAGACCCACACAGTTACCTTGGTCTTGGTCATGTCCAGCAGACCCCCCACACAGTTACCTTGGTCTTGGTCATGTCCAGCAGACCCACACAGTTACCTTGGTCTTGGTCATGTCCAGCAGACCCACAGAGTTACCTTAGTCTTGGTCATGTCCAGCAGACCCACACAGTTACCTTGGTCTTGGTCATGTCCAGCAGACCCACACAGTTACCTTGGTCTTGGTCATGTCCAGCAGACCCACACAGTTACCTTGGTCTTGGTCATGTCCAGCAGACCCACACAGTTACCTTGGTCTTGGTCATGTCCAGCAGACCCACACAGTTACCTTAGTCTTGGTCATGTCCAGCAGACCCACACAGTTACCTTAGTCTTGGTCATGTCCAGCAGACCACCCACACAGTTACCTTGGTCTTGGTCATGTCCAGCAGACCCACACAGTTACCTTGGTCTTGGTCATGTCCAGCAGACCCACACAGTTACCTTAGTCTTGGTCATGTCCAGCAGACCCACACAGTTACCTTGGTCTTGGTCATGTCCAGCAGACCCACACAGTTACCTTGGTCTTGGTCATGTCCAGCAGACCCACACAGTTACCTTGGTCTTGGTCATGTCCAGCAGACCCACAGAGTTACCTTAGTCTTGGTCATGTCCAGCAGACCACCCACACAGTTACCTTGGTCTTGGTCATGTCCAGCAGACCCACACAGTTACCTTGGTCTTGGTCATGTCCAGCAGACCCACACAGTTACCTTGGTCTTGGTCATGTCCAGCAGACCCACAGAGTTACCTTAGTCTTGGTCATGTCCAGCAGACCCACAGAGTTACCTTAGTCTTGGTCATGTCCAGCAGACCACCCACACAGTTACCTTGGTCTTGGTCATGTCCAGCAGACCCACACAGTTACTTTGGTCTTGGTCATGTCCAGCAGACCCACACAGTTACCTTGGTCTTGGTCATGTCCAGCAGACCCACAGAGTTACCTTAGTCTTGGTCATGTCCAGCAGACCCACACAGTTACCTTGGTCTTGGTCATGTCCAGCAGACCCACACAGTTACCTTAGTCTTGGTCATGTCCAGCAGACCCACACAGTTACCTTAGTCTTGGTCATGTCCAGCAGACCCACACAGTTACCTTGGTCTTGGTCATGTCCAGCAGACCACCCACACAGTTACCTTGGTCTTGGTCATGTCCAGCAGACCCACACAGTTACCTTGGTCTTGGTCATGTCCAGCAGACCCCCCACAGTTACCTTGGTCTTGGTCATGTCCAGCAGACCCCCCACACAGTTACCTTGGTCTTGGTCATGTCCAGCAGACCCACACAGTTACCTTGGTCTTGGTCATGTCCAGCAGACCCCCCACACAGTTACCTTGGTCTTGGTCATGTCCAGCAGACCCACAGAGTAGCGGTCGCAGTTTAAAAAGGCGCGGACCGTGTACAGCGCTTTGTGAAACTGTCTCTCGATGTCCGTTATCTCCTCAAACACTTTGCTGGCCGACCACAGCAGCACCTATGATAATAATAATAATAATAATACATTTCATTTACATAGCTCCTTACATTTCCAGGAAAACTCAAGATACAATACCACAAACAAACAAAACAAGGCAAAAGCATCAGAAGTACATACATACATCAGAAAGAAACATAAAGCTAATAAAATAACTAATAGGCCTGATTAAATAAAAGGTTTTTAGGCCTCTACACTGAGAAATATGGTGTTTGCGATGGTAAAACGGCATTAAAGCATTTTAAATTTGTAAAACGTAATTAAAGCATTAAAGCATTGTACCTGTCCGCGTCTGGTCTCACAGCTGTGCAGGTAGCTCAGGTGGAAAACCCTCAGAAGCAGGTTAGCAAAGTTCAGGTATTTGTTCAGAGTCTGAAAAATACAGAAATAAAGAAAGTTTAGCTTGTGCAGTGATGAAGCTGCTGTTTAGTGGATTTACAGCAGAAAGAGTCAGGCCTTAGCTTAGCATCACAGCTCGGAGAGGGTAAAAAAGATGCCTCCTCCTGTGGGGCTGACTGAAGTGGCTACAGGCTAAAGCTAAAGCTAACCGTAAACAAAATGACAAAATATCATCTTTATTTTACAACATTACCACTTCTACAACACGTATCTGCCCTCTTATGTGTTTTAAAAGTTGTTAATATTATCTTAGCATGGTTAATGACAAATAAAATAACTGTTTGCAAGACGTTAGCATGACGTTAGCATAACATTAGCATGACGTTACTATAACATTAGCATGACGTTAGCATAAGAAGCCTTCATCCTGTTTTCTCCTACAACTCTTGTTTATTGATATATTTGTTGGAACACAATTGATCATAAACTCGGGTAATGAAAACAAAACATATCACAAATTGTAACTGTTAAAAAAATCATACAAATAAAAGTGAAAGTGCTTGAGGTTGAGTAATTATTCATACTGTCTCATTTGTATTGTTTTACTAAAAAATATCAACAACAAGCAAATTCTCCCTTAAAAGTATTATTAAAAATGCATTTGTTGCAACTAAACTAAAATCTGATATATTATTTTCTTCAACGCTATTTTTACTCCAGTCAGCCTGGATATGGTTTGAATCTTAACAAATGAAATGGAATTTCTAATAAGAAATAGAGTTATTAGGACTATGATCTCACCTTCAGGATTCTACATGTTGCCGTGACCGAAGACTCAGAGACAGACAACGTAACTTTAAAAGTACTTAAAGTTGTATTAAACGTCTAATAGTGAAATCAGCAGAAATGTAGCATATCATAAGACTAACACCTCCGATTACACAGCGCTGTGTAATCATCTCTCAAACCAAGGACCGGACGAGCTCTTACTTCTTCGTCTTTTTGGCTGAAGTGCGGCTCGTCCAGCTTGTTGACGGCCATCATCACGGCGACCATGTCTTTGCCGTTCATGATGGGCACCGCCAGGATGTTCTTGGTGGAAAACTCGGTCAGCTCGTCCACGAAGCTGCTGAAGTGGCTATCCTGAAGACAGACGGCAAAAAGACACACTATTTATTATCAATCTATCCTTATTTGTAGACAGCTTTTCCTACATAAGATACATTTGTAAGTGCTTCACAGCCCATATCACAAAAGGCATAACATAACGCTAGTTTTTCAGAAATGCAATTTGAAACAGACAAAAGGGGGAGCCTTGAAACCTTACGAGAGATAGAGGACTACTATTTGTAGCAAGTAAGTAAGTAATCCTTATTTAGCACATTTTTACAGACCAAGGTCACCCAAAGCACTTTATAACACACCGGTCCATCAAAGCCTCCGACCAAACACCATCCATTCACTCATTCCATTCAGACCTGTTACATGTTTTTAGTGGTAGAAGAAACCTACACAGACACAGGGAGAACATGCAAACTCCACTCAGAAAAGCCCTGTTCCGACCGGGATTCGAACCCGTGCAGCTCACAGACAGGTGATACAATGCATTCCAACCAGTAACATTAAAAAAAAAACAGCAGCCACATCTTAAATGTCCCTATAACTGTGCCTTAGTCCAATCCCAGACTCTCATGAATCAAAAACCGCTTTAGCTTTTGTCGTCTCTATCTGTCCTTCGCCGATCTCCAGCGCAGCAGCAGAAACCTCGGCCTCCTAAAACCAACTCTTATCGTCTGCGTTCCCAATCCACAGATAAAATGTTCTCCCTAAACTTCTCCGTCTTGAATCTGCAGCGAAGACAGAGAAGGAGCCAGGCATAAAGGACCAGAATGAGGCGCCCGGTGGGGAGTGAGAACCAGAGAGGACTACACGGAGCCACACAGAGTCACACAGAGCCATACAGAGCCACACGGAGCCATACAGAGCCATACAGAGCCACACGGCGTCACACGGAGCCATACAGAGCCACACGGAGTCACACGGAGCCACACAGAGTCACACAGAGCCATACAGAGCCACACGGAGCCATACAGAGCCATACAGAGCCATACAGAGCCACACGGAGTCACACGGAGCCATACAGAGCCACACAGAGCCATACAGAGTCACACAGAGCCATACAGAGCCACACGGAGCCATAGAGAGCCATAGAGAGCCACACGGAGTCACACGGAGCCATACAGAGCCACACAGAGCCATACAGAGTCACACGGAGCCACACGGAGCCACACGGAGCCACACGGAGCCACACGGAGCTACACGGAGCCACACGGAGCCACACGGAGCTACACGGAGCTGGGGGAATTAGAGTTTGCTTTTGTTATCGGAGGTGGAGGTGACTTCGGGACAAAAGTACAGCAGCTGTAATCTTTTTGGCTAACTCCACTCGGCCCAAGAAACCGGAGACAGAATTCTTACATGGAAACTTCATAGCAACTACACAACCAATCAGAAGCAAGGCTAGTCCTGTCACGGTGAGGACTTCCTGTTTATGTATCTGGTTTTATTTTGATATGTTCTCTTGTTGTGAGTCTAACTTCCTGTCTGTCTTGTTGATTGTTTGCTCTGCCCTGATGTGCTGCACCTGCGTCTGCGCCTGCGTCTGCGCCTGCGTCTGCACCTGCGCCTGCGTCTGCGCCTGTGTCAGCGCCTGTGTCAGCGCCTGCGCCTGCGTCTGCGCCTGCGTCTGCGTCTGCTTCTGCACCTGCGCCTGCGCCTGCGTCTGCGTCTGCGCCTGCGCCTGCGTCTGCGTCTGCGCCTGCGTCTGCGCCTGCGTCTGCACCTGTGTGTATTTAGACCCTGTTCTCCTGTCCTATTGTTGTTTCTGGATTTTGCTTTTGGATTTATCTTCTTCATGTATTAAATTATATTATTTTAGCAGTTCTTCCTTGTTTATCCGTGACACGTCCATTCCTTCATGGGCAATTCGCTAGTATAATTTTGTGGCCATTTCTACTCTATTTGTTTATCCATCTACATAGCAACCAACTACAGAACCAATCAGGAGCAAGGCTAGTCCATTCCTGCTTACACTATTCACTAGTTGAGTCAGTATTTGAGAATGGAAGGCATCTGCTTTGTCCGATTTTAGTGGCTCCATCTATCTATCTATGTATCATCTATCATGTATGTATGTATCTATGTATCCAGAAACCAGTGAAGAGGGATCGACCTCACAATTGGGTTTGAATGAGAAAATATATGAATTAAAAGTGCAAAGAAACCAGATTTTCTGAAATTTGAAAATTGAAATTGAAATGAAAAAGTGTTAAACCAAACCTGTTGTTGGTTCTTTTACACTAACTCCTCTGACACGTCCGTTTCTGTGACCTCACCTAGCGGAATTAGCTTGTTTGAGCTAGCTCTGCCACAGCCAATGGGCAGGTGGGAAGCCAAATTCCTACATAGCAACCTCATAGCAACTACTATTGGGAGCAGGGCTAGTCACTTCCTGTTTGTGTAATACACCAGCAGAGGCAGAATTTGATGATTGGTCATATTTTAATGGCCTTATCTTCTGTATCTATCTATCAGGCACCCAGTGAGCAGAGATCTACCTCCCAAGTGGAGCGGTTTGATTAATGACAGCAAAGCATTGTCATTCATTGCTCCCTGTGAGAAATACTGACTGAAAGAGTTTTTATAAATGCATAAATGATAGATGCTTTCTTGGTTTTGTTCCATTTTTAGTCCATCAATCCTCTTCAGATCCTGAAACGCCAAAGAAAATGAACCCAGGATCGTGATGGACGACCCAAAACAAAACGATGACTCCCAATATTTGTCCTTTTAATGGAGTTTGTGAAGAGGTTGGGTTCTGTCTGCAATGGTTTTGTACGTTCTCATTTCAACAGTCTCAGATTAGCGTGTGTTTGTGCTGAGTTGCTGAAAGGTCTCAGAGTTGCGTGACCTTTGCGGTAATCTGGGATAGATCTAATTCAGGAGGATTAACCGAGGCACCTCTTTCACACACGTAAAACCTCACCGCCACAGAGAGGAGACAAACTCATATTCATAACCAATCACCGAGCTAGTAGGTTACACTCAGGTCAAAGTGTCAAACGGTAAAACACTGAGCTGCTCGGAGAAACATGTGGAGGTTGTCATGTAGTTTCAGAGTTGGTCCGCCTCTAAAAAAGATTCTAAATGATCTATATTGGCTTAACAGGTCACACAGCTGTAAGGAGTCTATAAGATCCTTGTGGTTCAGGGCAGCTGTGAAATCTGTGTCAAAAATCAGATTCTAGTCTTGGTTTGGAGCCAATTTCTCTATAATTCTGTTAATCCACAATGGAACAAGATCGGTCCAAAAACTTCTTCCACATTTATTTGTAATTGTTTGCTTGTTTCAGGCAAACATTAGAGCGTCACAGTTGCTATTATCATAAAAAAAAGTGTCTAGAAGTGGTGACAGTATCAACACATTTAGGGTTAGACAATTTAATGTCTATAAAATCGTTCTTTCAAAAATTGCTTCTTTCCCTGAATCTCTTCTGAAATATTCTAAAGCAAGAACACAACCCACACAGGCACAAATGTACTTTAGAATCTATTTTCTGTTTATTTATAGGCCCCGGGGAAGTCTATGGGGAAGACCCAGGACACAGAGGGACTATGTCTCTCAGCTGGCCTGGGAACGCCTTGGGGTCGGACGAGCTGGAGGAAGTGTGTGTGGATAGGGAAGTCTGGCCGTCTCTGCTTAGACTGCTGCCCCCGCGACCTGGCAACGGATGAAGCGGAAGAAAATGGATGGATTTATATATGTTTCTTCTTTTTTATTGTATTGCCATCCATCCATGCCTTTTCTTACCATTAATCCATTTCTGGGTTGGGGGGGGGGGGGGAGCTGAGATCTTTCAGTGGGGGCTTCAGGCAAAGTGGGGTTAAGTGTCTTGCCCAAGGACACAACAACAACAATCATGAGGTGGGATTCGTGAAGTAAGTCTCGAACCCACAACCTGGTCCAAAGGCCGATGCTCTACCAACTGGTCCACTGTCGCCCCGCTATTGCACAATTATTCATTCAAAATTAAGACTACTGCGACTAGTTGTATGTTTTTGTTTCAGTCTTGATAATAATCTGATTTATTTGTGCCTAATGAACCTGCGCTCACTGATCCTTGTGGAGTGCGAGATGAAAGCTGCTGTGATTTAGAGAAATATAAATATATTAAATTGAATGCATCCTCTTGATCAAAATGTCTTAAATGTACATAAATATGCAAATCATTCATAACTAGAGCAACTAAACAGAACTGTCTTCAATAAACACTGCTGCAAGAACTGGGGAAAAATTGCTCAAATTTGGCAAAATGTGTCTTAAGCCTAGCGTACATCGACAGAGAAACTGGGGACAACTAGTTGCAAGGCGGCTTTTGGCAACTGAGAGGAGATGGTGGGAGATGATCAGTTGCCGAAATCGGTCGATGTGCGCGCTCTTACAACTGGAGATGATCAGTCGGTCTCCAGTTCCAGTCAGTTGCCCGTGTTCTACTTTTCGGCAACTAGTTGTCCTCAGTTTCGGAGATATGACCCGATGTGCGCGCTCCATGCGCCGCTCCGACAACATGTGTGTGTATTGCGTGTATAGCGCGCCCGCAACAGTTTATGTCAGAAACACACTGTAGTTGAGGCCAGTTGCTGTCGATGTACGCGCTGTTATTCAAGAGACTGGCCTGCGACTCAGAGTTGCCCGTTTTCGCCAGATTGTCGATGTGTGCGGGGCAGCAACTCAGAGGCGACGGATATAATCAGTTGCCAGTCCGATGTACGCTAGGCTTTAATCTGAGCACATTTGGACTGAGCCTTAAAACTTGATTCTTCAATGAGACAGAGCTAAATTATCTGGTTTAAAGATAAAACAAATGTCTTGGTGTTAGTCTGCTCCGAGCTGCGGTGATGGACGCCGCTTGTGGTCCTTCAGTTCACTGGACTGGGGCCTCATTAGGAGAGAATGTCACAAAACACTTGGAAATGTCAGGGTGCTGCTGTAATGAGGCTGAGAGCAGCTTTTGGACACAACAAACCCACGCGCTCAGATACAAGGAGCGGTGTCATGGCTCCCCCTGGTGGACGATCAGGCTCAATGCAACTATATAAGCAGCCACTTCAATGGGAAATGTATTTGGACCTACGCAGCATGTGTGATGTCACCTATTCTGTGTGTTTTAAAAACAGCTGGTGAAATTGTAGTTATTAGTAATTAGTATGAATAGGCCTATGCTTTTA